>OMLM01020228.1:2545-27184 GCA_900302695.1 Helostoma temminkii | reverse complement strand
TCAAAACAATAACCAATGAATAGAAAACCTCTTTGCAAACATGGTAACAGCTGAGGACATGTATCTTTTCATGAAAAACTTGGTAATTTCCTATGTGAGTCCATGCTTTTGATTGGTAATGTAGTCAGAATAATAATGATAATAACACACTCCATTTTAAATTATTTCATCCTTTTATTAATCTACATTTGCAAATGTGTCAAATTCAGTGCAGTTAAATGTACAGTTACCTGTACCTGTAGTGTATGGAGCCATATAACTGTCTTTAACATTTGGCACTGAAAAATAAAAGTTGGCATTGAAAACACAGTTGGCATTACTGAAAAAAGTTGCAAAAAGAAAAGTACTAGTACTGAAAAAAACAGCATTTAAAATGAAACAGGTATTTTCAAAGAAATACTGTTTTTCAAAGGGACTGTTTTTTCAGTTGTAGTATTGTCATTGCTGTAACACTGGGGGAGGCAGTGTCCGGTGGCTGATTTGCATACTGACAACAGACTCCGTCCCACTTCCCACTATTCACCGTCGGCTCCAAGCCCCCAGCTGCCAGGGCACACCAGACCAAACGGCTGAATAACAGCAGCAGCTACCTCACCTGGAGCTGTTATAGCACAGTCTGTTTCTCTCGCCCACAGGTGAGATTAGTGTTTTATCAGTCCGGTTTAAAAACATATTTTTCTGTGTCTGCAACAGTGGAGCTTTAAAGCACAGCAACTTACTGACAGTGCATTTATAGCTACCTGTGGTCATCTGCCCCAGCTTCATTAAACTGCAGAACACAGCTGCTTCCCAAAGCCTTTTTCCTCCACACGGTGTAGAATGAGGCTAATAAATTTCCCTGAAGCTGAAACAGACTGTGATGTGAGAGTTCAGATGAACGTTTTATCAGGCCTATGTTAAACAGGCCCGATTAAACACTAATGTCACCTGTGTGTGGCTAAATGTGTGATTTAGTAAATCTTTTGAGCAGTGTACATTCATGTGATTTCACTATGATGTTTGTGTGTGATGGTTTTAGCACAGGCTCAGGACATTCAGCGTGCAGATTTAAAGTTGTGATGCGTTGGTCAGTTCTGCAAATCGTAATGTTTAAAAGCGTACTGGTGTAAACAAACTACAGGTAGCATCAGAAACATATGTAACTAAGGTGAAACTATAGATTTCACACAAATATAGTAATGTGCAGTCTTTTGAAATGTAAAGGAATAGATCTGTAGGATAAAATTAACTCAGTGATTCAACACCTAAAATAGACAATGTCCTTAGTTCTTTTCCAGCATTTGTAATTTTAAGTGTTTAAGAAGAAATATAAATGAGTGAAAAATTTTAACATGCTAATTTGACAGCTGCGAAGTGTTTGTGTTAAGATGCGTCAATGAATTAAAATTGATTCTATTTCGATATATGCTACACTATGTAGCCAAAAGTTTTGGGACGTCTGCCTTTACATGCATCTGAACTTTAATGACATCCCATTCTTAATCCGTAGAGTTTAATATGGAGTTGGCCCTCCTTTTGCAGTTAAAACAGCTTCAACACTTCTGGGAAGATTTTCCACAAGGTTTAGGAATGTTTATGGGAAGTATACTTTGAGTTTACTTTTTATGTACTTATCAGAGGTATACTAGACAAAGTAGTATTCAATTATACTTTCTGTAAACTGACACATATAAACACACATATGGAAAAGTCTAAGTCTACTTGTTTTATACTTGTACTTATACTGAAGTATACTGACATGTACACTGCTCAAAAAAATAAAGCGAACACTTAAACAATCCTAGATCTCAAATGAAATCTTCCAGTTGAACATCTTTATTTATTACATTGTGGAATGCGTTGAACAAAATAACATAAGAATGATCAATGGAAATCAAAATCATTATCCCATGGAGGTCTGGATTCAGAATCATACTCAAAATAAAAGTGGGAAAAGTCAGATCACAGGCTGATCCAACTTCTGTGGAAATTTCTCAAGACAATTCAAAATGAGGCTCAGTAGTGTGTGTGGCCTCTACGTGCCTCTATGTACTCCCTACAACGTCTGGGCATGCTCCTGATGAGACGACAGATGTTCTCCTGAGGGATTTCCTTCCAGACCTGGATCAGGGCATCAGTCAACTCCCGGACAGTGCATTCAGGTCTGGTGAACGGGCAGACCAGTCCATATCATCAATGCCTTCATCATGCAGGAACTGCTGATACACTCCAGCCACATGAGGCCTAGTATTGTCATGCATCAAAAGGAACCAAGGGCCCACTGCACCAGCATATGGTCTTAAAATGAGTCTGAGGATCTCATCCTGGTACCTAATGGCAGTCAGGGCCCCTCTGGCTAGCACATAGAGGTCTGTGCGGCCCTCCAAGGAAATGCCTCCCCAGACCATTACTGAACTACCGCCAAACCAGTCATGCTGGAGGATGTTGCAGGCAGCAGAACCTTCTCCACGGCGTCTCCAGACTCTGTCACATCTGTCACATGTGCTCAGCGTGAACCTGCTCTCATCTGTGAAGGGCACAGGGCACCAATGGCAAATCTGCCAATCCCGGTGTTGTGGACATCAGGCCCTCATACCACTCTCATTCAGTCTGTTTCTGACAGTTTGAGCAGAAACATGCACATTAGTGACTGCTGGAGGTCATTTTGTAGGGTTCTGGCAGTGCTCCTCCTGTTCCTCCTTGCACAAAGGAGCAGATAGCAGTCCTGCTGATGATTGTTGTCCTCCTACAACCCCCTCCATGTCTCCTGGTGTACAGGCCTGTCTCCTGGTATCTCCTCCATGCTCTTGACACTGTGCTGGGAGACACAGCAAAAAAATAAATAAAAAGTGCGCATTGATGTGCCATTCTGGATGAGCTGCACTACCTGAGCAACTTCTGTGTGTTGCAGACACCACCTCATGCTACCTCTAGTGGTGAGGGCACTGACAAAATGCAAAAGTGACCAAAAATCAGCCAGAAGGGATGAGGAGTTTCCACCTGTTGTTTGTTCCATTTGCACAACAGCAGGTGAAACTGATCCACAATCAGTGTTGCTTCCTAACTGGACAGGTTGATATCCCAGAAGTGTGATGGACTTGGACTTACATTAGAATGATTGTTTTTTTTGTTTAGTTTTTTTTTTTTTTTTTTGAGCACTGTATATAGAATTACCCAGCATGCATTTTAGTAGTTTACCTTTATGAACAAACAACTGTTTTCTTTGTTTTAAACTGTTAATAGTTTGTCACTAATTGTTTTCTTATAAAGAGACTAAGTATGGTCTAATTAATTGTTGAGTTATAAACTTAATAAGAATAGTGAGCAGTCGATAAAAACTGTCTCTCAACTTTTCCACAATCAAATACCTGTGATGATTGACAGAGCTGTGCTTCATGGAGGAATAGAGGACATAGACATACTGCATTTAAGCAATTATTCAGAAGTGAGAAGGAGGATGAAGCTTATTTTAAGAGAATATTTAAGTATGGTGTTATCACATCATTAGTACACTAACAGTATACACAAAGTCTATTAGTAGTATACTTCCAGTATACTTTTATAAACTAAAAAGCACCCAAGAAGTATTAAAATAGAATACTAGAATACTAGAAGTACATACACATACGTACATTTACTATACTTGAAGTATACTTAATAAAATAAACTTTAAGTATACTGCTTTTTTGTAAGAGTGATGTTGGGCGAGAAGACCTGGTTCACAGTCTTTGCTCTAATTCATCCCAAGGGGTTTTGTTGGGTGGATGTCAGGAATTTCCTTTGTCTAATATCATTATAAACTGGAATTCTTTTGGTTTTATAGACAAACCAAGACAACTTTCAGCTGCTGTTCTAAAATATTATACTAATGGCTAACTATTAAAAATTTGAATAATAATTTCCTGTTGTGTACCACAGTCCTGCTCCATTGTCCTACTATTAGATTAAAAGTCTGGCTTCTCTGACCACCATCACACGTGAAACATTTACCAGTAACTAGTTCAGTATTTGACCAAAGGATGGCAGTGCAACCTAAAGGAATTGCAGAGCACCTTAATAGTATCCTTTCCCCTGTTTGGGGCCCCAAGCTTTCATCTGTTGGCTTCAATTTATTTCATCACACTATACTGCAGCTGATCTAATAGCATGTACATTTTGTTGTCACCTAAAGGGAATTTCTTGTCACGCTCCAAATTGATGTACCTGTTTGTAGCCTTGGACAGTATTTGTGCTTCACAGTCGCAAGGAGTGTGTGAGCTGCATACTGCTCCGTTTTACAAATCAAACACAGTGGGACACATTCAAACAGTAGATTATAGTTTTATATTTGGAAGGTGTTTTACGTATAGATAATTTGATTATCACTAAGGGAACGTTGAACCCTTTTGATCCTTGAACACCCTGAGGTCACTGTCTGCACAATGCAGCTTGTTTTCATCCTTGCAAGCAAGCAGCAAACAGGCATGTTTGCATCTTTAGTATAGTATTAGTAATACTTTCTGATTTTTTTTTTTAGCAGAAGAGCTCCAGCATGCCTTGGCGCCCTTGCCAGTCCTGACCTCTGACAAGATCTCAAGGTTTTTGATTTATGCAGACAGATGCGTCTCCGTAAAGACTGGTGTCCTTCGTGCCATCTGATCCTCCTCCTCCACTTATCCACCTTATCTCGTGGTCCATGATGGTATCGGAGCACTATGAGTTCACTTAAGTAAGATTGGAAAACAATTAAATTAAGTGATGCTGCTGGGGGTTTAATTCAATTAGAACAGAGGCAGAAAAATTCCTTGATATTGATTAGAGATATGTGTCACTGGTGGAGTTTCTCCATTGTCTTGCTGCAACTTCTGTGCTGTGAGTTTTTCTTTGTGTTTTAAAACAGTTTTCTTTCATATTAGCCCATCATCGACTATACACCAGCTGTACCACAATGGCCAAAACACAGAGTCTCTTTCACTGGGACACAGTTTGAACCAGATTCGAGACCCGTCCTCGTTATGAGGAAGGTCTGCAACCCCACAAAAGCGCCAGACCTGACCCCAAAAAATGCTCAATTGACTTTTTCCATCTGCAGTTATGTGTGGTGATGAGGAACCATGACATTTAAATTCGCACCAGTCTAGTGTGATCCCTTGCTCGGCGCAGGTTTTTGACAGACTATAGCTCAAAAGAGGTCACAGGATCAAAAGTGTCTGTTGCCTGAAGGAGCCACTGAGTCGATCTTTTCCATTTCTGCACCAAATGATGTTTTCTCTCCTCCTTTTTTCCCCCTTTTTTTATCTTTCTCCTGCTCACACGTTCGCTCTCTCTCACCAGTAACTTGCTGGAACACATTTAGATCCTGAGTAGAACTCCTCAGTGCCCACTCATCACTCTGCGTGGTGTTTGAAGATTACTACGCTCAGAGACATCCTCAGTGGGCATCCAGGCAGCTTAGAGGCCAAAATCCATAATCCCTTACCCTTCATGGGAATTCTCCATGCACTTCAACGTGCTGAAATACAGCCCCTCTGCAGCAGCCACTCATGGTCGAGAAACTACTGCAGCCGGAGGCCGAGATAGATGGATGACATGTCTCAATGAATGTGGTAGAAGTGGAAGAAGTTCAAATAAGTTATATACCACAGATAGTTTCTGTCCACAAATCTAATCTGAAGAGATGTTTCTTGCAAGGTATTTTACAAACGTATGCATCTGTGCTACCTCAGTCAGTCCACGTGTGCTGATAACTGTTTTATGTACAGCCCAGAAGACATTATTTAAGAAAAATGTTTTTTATTGGTGGGACACAGCACAAACACAGCCTTTCCGCCATTTGCCTCAATAAAGACTTTTCTCTGAGGGTTTAGTGCCTTATTAAAAAGCGTAAATAAGTGTAGTTCCTTGATTTAGTAATCTGCATGAACAAGTAATATGTAAAGTTCAGCTGTTGTAGCTGAAGCACCTCGGGGGTTTAATTTTTTCTTCTCTAGGCTGCACTCCAATGCTTTGTTAGTCTGCTGTGCTAAAACCCATGTAATAGCTTAGGGAGTTTGTCTTGGGGCAAACAAGAATAAAAGTAATCTCATGTTTACATTTGGCATTTTCTCATTATTATCCTCATTATGATTTTTAATTTTATTTTATATAAATGTGTATATGGAAAAACATGAGGAGGCGAAGAGAAAAGGTCAGAGCAGGTTTTAGTCAAACATCAAGCAGCGAGATCGCACATGTTGAACCAGTGGTTTTCGCACTCTGCACCATCTGTGCACTTATTTTTTAAATCCAAGTGATGAACAAGAGGTTTTATTTTGTGAGGCAGGTTGCAAGGACGTCACTGTCCCTCAGAGTCCCTCGGTGTGTGTCCAACGTGTTGAGCTCTAACTTGGACAAAATGTCAGTGTGAGTGTCCTTTGTCAGCACGGAGCTGGACCGCTACCCAGCACTACCGGCCTAACCTGTATCAGAGCGGCGCAGCTATCTCTCCCCGCTGTTTGGCATGCTCCGTGGCATTGAGCGCTGAGGGCAGAGTGTGTCACCGAGCTGGCACTGGCCTGAACTCGTTCAAGGTTACTCTTTGATTTAATGGTGATGCATTTTTAAAAACCGCATCATCCTTCTCTCTCTTGCCACCGTGCCTAGTCCATCTCTGTCACAAACACTGGCTGTGCGTCTCACCTTTAGCAGTGGAAGCATCGGGAGAGGTTGTTTAAGATATAAATCAATAGCAAACGAAGCCCCAGCTCTGGAGCGGGCTGCCCCTGATTGTTTTACCTGCCAACCTGTTTTAAAGGCAGGACTGCAAAGGAAAAACTGTACTATATATTTGGACTATGACATGGGAAAATAGACTACTCATCATTTAGACAGCTTTTTGTATGAGCCCTTACTATTAACAGTGACTACAAAGCCCTGATGTTCTGATACATAACCAGGTAGTGTAGTAAACTGTAGGACATTGGTGATTTCTTTGTCCTTCATGAGATGTGAATGGTGGAGAAAAGTATCCTAGTTGTGTCTTTGCCTTGTATAAATAGCATCACCTAGCTCTATACTTCAGTGATGTTTTTGACAAGGTGATATTCTGTAATCATCACGCCTCTGTGCTGTTGTTTCAGTAAATATACCTGACAGCATTGTGTATCGTAAAAATAGATTTTCAGCCAGTTGCTCTTTTCCTCTGAGGTGCTGCTGCTTGTGAACGAGCCTAATTGTAGAGAGCTAGCATGGGGATATATTCATTTTGCTTTTTCCCTGCTGTTTTTAAATGAAATTAAACTTGAGCCGATCAGAGAAGATCAGCCTTTGTGTTGTGGTGCAGCCTGTTATGCATTGAGATGGACCAACAGATTTTTATGAGTGAGGTATTCCCTTCGTATCTCGTGTCATTTTGAAAAATTTGACACGTCTTTGCCAACAGTAGTTGGGTGTTTGTTTTGATAACGTCACCACTGTCTTTAAAGGGTCTACTATAATTAATAATTTCATACTTTTTAAATTATCTTTTAAGAAACAAAGTCTAAATTCGGTAAGAGATTGAAATATTTAAATGCAGTGCAAAAAGCAGGATGTGCATTTCATATATTAACTTTTTAAATTACCATTTTATATTTTTTATATTTTATATTTTTTTATGAAACACATTCAAAATCAAGTAAATTCAACTTGCAAATTGCTGTTAATAAGAGTTTTTATATCAAGTTACCGTTACTTATATACCTATAATGAAGGGTCATTAAATATGTATCTTAGCCACTGAAGTAATCTGTCACACCTTATTCTTATTCAAGTGCCTCCTCGTTTGAATATATAACTTTCTTGAGCTTAAATTGCCAACATGGTGTAAATGTAACTAAGAGTTTGTAGAATTACCCAAAGGGGACAATAAAGTACAGCTAAAATAAAAACATTTCCTCCTTCACAGCAAACAAGTTGAATTAATGGATTGATATTTATTAGTGATGGCTGGAACAACCTGCCAGTGGCATTTAAAATGATTAAAAAACATATTTTAGCCATTTAAGCTAAATTCAGCAGTGGCTAAAAATGAAGGCAGCCAGCTGAGTGTGTTGTACACTGACATTTGGTAATTAGAAACACTGAAGTTTAGCACATTTTGTCCATCTATCCCATATCTAATCTTACGGTCACCTGTTGGTGAATCCAAATAATTTTTCACGTTTACACAGTTTCACTCTCCTGTGCAGCAGAAAGCGCAGTCGATCTGTGAGGGGTTTCAGTACCATGAGGTTGAGATGAACAAAGCAGTTCTGGAAAGAAAGGATCAGATTTAGATTTCAGCTATTAATGCCAGGATATTTGGTTTCCAGAGAGAAAAAACAGGAAACAGTCTTGATTTGAGAATGTGGAACTGACAGTTGCTTTATACACAACTTTACATACATGTAATTACTGTAATATAATGTAATGTAATTAATTACATAAATTAAATACATGTTTTTTACTTGGTGGTTTTCTTAGAGTTTTTCATAATGTCTCATGTATCATCATCATCATCATCATCATCATCTGATTGTGAAGCCCTTTGGTTTGAATTAGTCATTTTGGGTTATGCACACAGGATTAACTTGACTATTCTCCAATAATTAACTATGGACAGGACATGTAGATTTTCATTTAAGTAATTTATTAAGCAAAAACATCACGTACAGTCTGCTTCTTTTATGCGAGAATCTTCTTTTGTTGTAGTTTTTCTTTCTTCAATTTATAATAACTAAAAATAATCGTAGTTTATTAATTTGGGGTGTTGATCAGACAAACAAAACCACTTGAAGATGTCACGCTGACCTCTGACTCTTTTTTTTTCATGTGTAATAACTTTAATGATTATTTGAAATATAGAAACACTAACCAATAACATAACTGTTAGTTGCAGTCCTAAAAACAACACAACAGATCAAATGATTATCAGCTGATTAATACCCTTTAATTCCTTAATAGAATAATTGATTTTTTTTGCTTCAGTACTAGATTTATATATTGATAATTATATAATCGTACACATTGAAAGTCACTGGGTCAGACCTCAGTGATTCAGTCAGTACTTTAACTTTGTGATTGAGTTGACCCAGTTTTAGTTTTTAGCTGGTTTTTATCATAAAGATGTCTTACCTTCTTGTTTCATATAGTTTAGTTTGCGTAATAACTTTGTTAATTAGATAATAATAAAATAATTATTAATTTATTCAGTCATTATTCATTGTTCATTAACAACATTGACAGTTCACAATCACAATCATGCTTAGTTTGGGTAAAAACAACCCATTGCCTTAGCTTCCGTTGGTTTTCCACAGATTCCAGTATTGTCAGATTGTAGCGTACAAATACACACAGACTTCTCAAGCTGTACCTCGAACTTTAGTTCCTGGACTTTTTAGTCCATGTTAGGATTCAATAACATCAGCAATTTCAGAATATAAGCTTTTAAAGAATGTCACAAAGGGCAGGGACTTGAAAACATTCGATGCTGAAAGCAGCCGAGACTTCCAGCTGACAGATTCATGAGTCGAGTAGCATTAGATCGCAGATGTGCAAACAGAAACTGGAGAATTCGACAGTCGCTGCTGTCAAGTATTATCCAGCGTCGTAAGAACTGACAGCGTTACAATACTAAGATCCATTAGAGCAATTAGCCGCAGCACACAGGTGCCCTGCTTTTTAGTTTTTAAAGCCTCCAAATGTCTTTCATTTCTACACTCTACACTCTTTTCCAAAGTAAAATCTGTATACCGAATGTAATATAAGCAGCAGGATAGAATTAAATAGAGCGTGAACTTAATTTCGTGTTGCCACAATTCATTCGATTCATATGGGCTTAATAGTATTGTTCATTTTCCTGCATATTTAGGGGTGAAGTGTTCGTACCTGGTTATGTCTGGGGGGCATTAAGTCTAACTAATGAAATGACTTGTGGCGTTTTAATCTATTCAGTGGGAAAGTAATTGACAACCCCACAGTATGTGCATTAGGATAGCTCCAGCACCAAAGGACAGCTGTCACTAAAGCAATTAAAATGACAAAGGTTAATTAATTCTCTCCAATTTTTACCTGATATTAGACATTCACAATGAGTGAGTTTTCATTTCCAGAGGAGTAATGTTGTTTTGAGGAGAGTAATTTATTTGTGACTTAAAAAATAACTAAATAAATAAATAAAACGCCACCCATTGTCTGATAGAGCCTTTAATATGTCAATACCTCACACAATACGGTGCCTCAGGACAGCTTCAGCCCCAGATTTGAAATGAATTCTGCAGCAGGACATGATGTGAAATGACAACTGGTTGTTGTTTTATACCTATTATGTCTCCGCAGTAGCACACAAACAAAATGTGATTTGTTTATAAATGAGGCACGGAGATGTTTTACACTTAAACATTTCATTTGAGCTCTCGAGTCCGACTGGAAAAACAAAGCGTTAGATTCTCACTGTGGTCGTGGGTCAAGCGGAAGAAAACCAAGATGCAAATAATTACTATGCCAGCCACCTCTGACACCATGAGAGCAGAACCCAAGAACTTTCTAATCCACCTAAATGTCAAAGCAGCGTTCGCGGCCCTCCCTCCGTGTGAATCTCCACAGGCTGCCAAAAGGCCAGTGGTTAGTCATCTGTTTACTCCTGCAGCTGCTGGGTGTCATTGGGACTCTGAAGGAGAAATCCCATGATTCTCTCTGCCATTTCTGACAGCTCCCGCCCAGACCACATTAATCAGGGATTGTGGGCAAGCTAGGGGATAGACGGCAGGCATGGATGGCTCCGACCCAGGACAACTGAACCGAGGGAAAAGATCTGGGTCCAAAGATAACTTAGAAGACCAAACACTGCTGGGTTGTAATGTTGTCGGTTTCATTCATACACAGAGATCTCATTAAATGAACAGTTTCTCAGAGGAAATAGGTATTTTTTTTCCTTGTCGCTGGGTAAAATCATGCAGAAATTAACATAATTAAAAAAAATGTTTGCTATAAAGAGGAGTTAAATGAACCCAACCTCTCCCAGTTGTGCAAATTAGTCTCCAAGAAAGAGATTTACTGCCGTTTGAGGTTATTAGATATTTGAAATTGGTTTGAATTTAATTCTGAGAAGCTGTTTTTCCAACGTTTTAATTATATAACTACTTTCTACATCCTCTCTGTTTAATAATTTCGTTGAGTTCTGTTGAAGGAACAATAAGTGAACTGAAAGTTTACAAGAGATTAGCAGAAGCGCTCATATACCTGCTGTCACTTTGACAACGACTGACAGTTCTTTTAATATACGGACTAATACTACAACAATCAAATCTAGGTTATTACTATTTCCAGATGCTAAACTATGTTTAAAATCAGTAATTTGCTGAAATACACAAGTAAAACAGTCACAAGTAAAACATCTTTCATTAAACTCTGCATGAATGGATTCTGTCTCAATCTGTAAACACAAAACAAACATATATCACGAATGTTTCATTTTGAAGCGAAGAGACTTGATTATTCATTTAGAGCTGTGTTTCTGACTACCTGGCTAATGCTCGTCCAATATTTACCATCCTCTGCTAAATGTGTCAGTGTGTTTGCGTCTGCTCTCAACCAAACCGATGAGAACTGAGTGAAATTGCAAACAATGAGCTGCTCTGCGGAGCTGAAAGGCATAATTTTCCTGTAGGTTCGTCAGTGTCAGCCACGCTTTCATATTACATGCAGTCATTGAATCCATCGTTAATGTTATGATATCGATTGGTTTGTGATCTGTAATTTCTACCATTATCGTCACGCTGGCCTCAAACGGCACACAACACAATACACTACATTTGCCCTTAGACAACATCAGTCAGGGAACAGATCCACGTCTCAGCAGCAGCACTTCTGTGCCAGGCTGTTTACACTTGTAAGATTATGTGCATAATGAGGCTGCATTGTCTCGGCAAAGTGCTGCTTTAATTCTTCGAAGCCGTACAAACTGTCCTTGGCACATTCGGGCAGGGGTGGAGAGATATCAAAGTCACTTTATTGAGATGAAAGAACTGGCCCAAACAGCAATCTGCGACATTAGTCATTCCTTCTTCTTGGTGACAGAAACATGCTCTCAATTTACGAGTCAGGTGCTTCCAGTGATTTCTGCCAGCCTTGTTCCTCCACATCATAAATTCCTCTTTATGCTCGCTCATCCCACGGGCAGACCCCCGATTCTTTGGCCTCTCTTGTCACAATATACACTCCACGTTGGCAGCCAGGCAGCTACTGTGTTGCATATACCATAGCGCGCACACTGTAAAAGAGCACTGAATTAAAATAAACAGCAGCGATTGCACCCCAAGGTGGACGTTTATACTTTTTTTTCTATTGCCATGTTAATTTATTCTTTCTATGGCTCTGCAGAGCTCCCACTTACACTGGGTTCATTTCCACTAAATGCTTTGCGTGGAGCCACTGGCTCCCAATTTATGTAATGAAGGTTTAATAGCCAATTGGAACATCCAATATCATTAACAGCCAGTGTTAGTCCCATCCTGAATTAGGTTTTTTTTTTTTGATAACCAGAGGTGCAAACGTTTTTGATAGGTGAAATGCGTGATTAGCACCTGCTGTTTAACGTATATTCTGTCTCCTCTGGAGCATTTCACACTGTAACACATAGTTTGTTCTGTTTGACGCCTTTGTTTAATAATCTTTTTTAAAAAATCATCCTCTGTGTGACTTCCATGTTTTCTTTTTCTATTCTAATCTTTTTTTTAAGCATTTTTGACCTTTTTATTACATCCTCCACACTATATAAATAATTATTCCATAGTTATTTTTGGATAATGCAGGGGCACTGTGGCTCTGACAGTTCTAACGTTTGGCTGCTTGTCATGTTACTGATGCAAGACTTGAAATTTATTATGGACTTTTTGTTAGTCAAAGAAAAGTGCAACATTTAAACGTCAAAAATGGAAATGGAGGATCAGAAAAGGGGCTGAATCAGAGCACAGTAATAGTTGTTTTTGAAGAGCGGTGCAGAAAATGATCTTCTATCTCTGTCATCTTTTGTTTCTTGTGCAAGTTTTATTTGTTTATTGCAACATTTACTTGCTTTCCTTTGATCTAATGGGAGCCCATTGGTGTCAATTACTGTGCACAATCTGTGACTTTAAAACCTTTAAAACCTAAAACACACAACATGGAATTTAAATAGAATAGTTGTTTTTTTTCGATTTTTTTTCTCTAGAAACAATTGCAAGTTGATGAAGATTGTATCTGAAATCTGCAATAACATGAAAACATAGATGGACATTATTCAGTTGTTTATCACAGTCGGTTCATGCACGAACATGGACGAGCTTCCAACAGCATCAGAGAGGTGTGTTCACTCACAACAATCACACCGCAGAAAACAATGCCACTCAAAATATGTCTGCTCTTCCCACTATGCTCTCTAATGCATACTGACAGATTCTTCCTATTTGCATTGATTACTAGTGACTGATTGGAAAAGACAGAAAGCATGATTGAGATGGAAATGCACTATCAACAAAAACAACCAAATTAGGAGAAGACACTAAAATTGTTTTCTGGTTTTTGTGTGTGGATTCCGCAATATTTACATAAATACATCAGCAAATATTCTTTCGATGTAAGCAGCTATGCATATTATGAGTATTGCAATAAATGCTTCCCTAAATGCTCTCATAATGACCTCAGGGGCTCGGTCCGTTCACTGGAGCAGTATCAGTCTCGTCTCAAGAATATGTTTAATAATGCCTGTCATAATCTCAAGTTTGGCATTTCTTTGACTCCATTTTTGTTCAATTAATCTTACATCGCTCAGAATCCAACCGTCGTCTCAGTGCCTTTTTTTTTTTTTGTTTATCTCGGCTCATGTGGTCATGTGATCACCCGGTGGGGAGGTAGGGGGTGTCACTATGGTAGTTGTAGTCTGGACACACCTTCTGCACCAGCTTGTAGTCGGTGCTGTAAAAGGTGATGAAGATGCAAATGACTTTGAAGGGCTTGGAGCACAGCCAGGACACGTGGCTCTGGGTCTGCTCCTGGGGGCAGCTCTGTGAGGGGTCGTGGGCACACAGCGAGTTCCTGGTGCCCTTCTCCACCTTCTCATACTCCACTCTGCAGTTGAAGAGCTTGGTGTCCTTGGTCTCCAGGGCCGTCTGCTGTTGCTGATGGTGGTACTGCTGGTGCTGCTGATGGACCTGGAACTCCACAGCTTTGGTCGGAGGAACTAGTCCGACAGACACGTTGCCTTGGCCAGTCGAATTGTGGCGGAAGTAAACGCTGAACGTCCCGTTGCCGTGATCAACGATTTTACCAGTGATGAGCAGGTTGAGCTTCACTGTCTTAATGTTGGAATGGAAATCGCCCCAACCGAACATCTTCTTGAACTTGCCAGTCTTGACGATGGGCCTCCGTTTTGTCCTGGATCGAGGATTTGAAACATTGTAAAGCCACTTCCACTGCTCCTGTTTAGAGAAGGAGTCGGCCTCATCGTACGTCAGATCCAGAGATGTGAAGTTGTCTTTGCCATAGAGGTTCTGAGACAGCAAACGGCTGATGGAGAAGGCCTTGCTGCTTTCTGTCCAGTAGGTCTTCACTTTAGACTTTGAGCTCTCTGAACTTGGTGAATCAGCGCTGGTAACCTGGAAGAATGAACACAAAACAAGTTCTCATTGATTAGAGCTTTCAATATGAAAGCTGAAAGGATTGCACAATTGTCTAATAGAGAATTTTACAAAAATATATTTCATTTTTATACACGTGGGCGCGGACAATCGGACAACTTAAGTTGATGTTAATTATAGTAATGCAGACCATAATTCTTATTTAAACTACGATATTTCTCTAACCTTAACCAGGTCGTGTTTGTTGCTAAGCGAAACCAAACCTTATCCAGAGCTGTGTAAGATCAGTAGGCAATTTTTAGCGTTTTGACAGGCACAGACGGTGTCCTTGTATTTGGGGCATCAATCCAGAAAACACTTCTATGTGTCAATTTAGAGGCCAGTTATAACTGACATATTGTAGCTACAGATCCTGTCACTTTGGAAGACTAGCACCAGCTAATTATAAAAAAGTTTCATATTTTGTAAAAAATATACAAAAAGCATAGCACAGAACAGTGTAAGGCATTTACAGAGTCCCTAGTGCTTTATGTACTGGTTTGGTAAAAAGCAGGTGACATTTTTAGGGGAATGAAAGTAAGAAAGGTGAGTGTAGAGAAATTATTATTTATTAAAATCCTACAAAATAAGAGTATTGTGCAGCCTTAGTGGATTTCTTTTAATTTCAAACCTTAAAAATTCAACTTTTTTTTTTTTTTTAAACAAGGCAGATGGTGGATGTGTGTGTATCATGTTGCTTTTTGTGTTCATTTGCTGTAAGCACACGCTTTGTCACTTTAACATTACTGTGGCCGTCGTTCAGAAATGATATAGAAAGTAATAACGAAGGTCGACACTCCAGTGGAGCAGGTTTTGCAGGATGCTGTTGACTAACTAATCCAAACCCAAACCAATCTCCTAGACAGCAGTAAGGAAGCACCAGCGATTACAGATGCTGTTTCCATCCACAAGCATGTCAGCACTTGCGACAAACTGTGTTAATGCTGTAACTAAGTGTTGCAGTGTGTGAAATCTCTTGTGCGGGGTGTCCTAATCAAGATTAAGGGTATTCCCGAGATGAATGAAGCTCTTCTTCAGTGTCTACATGATGCAACAACAACCTATTACCTACTGAATGTGCCCTGAATGGATGATTGATGATTCATTCTGTCCCTCTCCTTTAACAATCACACAGATGAGAGAGCGAAGAGTCCCTGTGCACCCCACAGAGATCCATGACAGTGATGCCCAAACCCCAGCCGGGGGAACGTGACAGCAGATCTATCTGGCCGAAGCGTTTACATTTTGTACCGTCAAACT
Source organism: Helostoma temminkii (assembly GCA_900302695.1). Lineage (NCBI taxonomy): Eukaryota > Metazoa > Chordata > Actinopteri > Anabantiformes > Helostomatidae > Helostoma > Helostoma temminkii. The sequence continues at coordinate 11,315 of OMLM01020228.1, read as the reverse complement.
CCGATCAATACCCTGAAAATAAGGTCTTCTCTCATTTACCAAGTTCACTGAATGACATTGTTGTACTGTAGGCCAGAATGGGAGCGGAGCTCTTGCCGAGCACACTATGGCATGAGTTGTGATGTCTCTCTGAAAAAAGTGTCCCCTTTTATGCACTCGGCTTGAGAGTGGTGCAGTTTGAAAAGATGGCCTCCAGTTGTTTTGAAGAGACCTTGATGATGAATGACCTGATGCGATCAAACTGTTTGTGGCATTGTGGTAACCTCAGCCTAGTAGCTGTTAGATCGTGGAGGGAAACAACCTGAATGTTTTCTTTTTAATGGAATATGATTTGTGAAGATTGAACGCTTTCAAATTCAGATCCAAAGTGGCCAAACCTTTTCAGCCCGATTTTCTAAATTTATTTTATAAAGGGAAAACCTCAGAGCAGTATTTGTGGGGAGAAGGTGAAGAGAAATGTGGATTTCAGCCGCAGTCTTGTGCAGTAAGGCAGTTAAACCATATTAAAGAACTCCTCCCTTTGTCTTTCATTGCTGGAAACAAAAGTCTGTCATGTTGCCTCGCTGGTGATGTATTGTAAAAAAGATAAAGTGAGTGTGAGGATGAGGGAGACTTCCTGTTCAGAATTTATTGGCACCATTATAGTCAAACATAAAGCTCCTTGGGATGTAAAAGTTCAGTGAAATAGTATCCTATAGACAGGCAAGCAGCTATAAAGTTGATTTTTACATTATTAGTTCACTCTTTATTTTGGGGTTCAAGAATATTTTATGTTTGATCGTGTTTCAGTTCATTCTAAAAGCGATGATGCTACTAATGACCATTTTTATAGAACAGTGCAGCAGCGGAGCTCAGCAGCTGTGACATCTCAGATTTTTAAACACGTTGTTGTTTACCTTCCTTCTTTCAAACTTAACCTCTTACAAGTTTAAACGTTCACTCAGTGTCTGAATCACCTTTGACCCGTTATCTAATCTGTTCATTTATTTTTCATTACTTTTTTTCTATTCTGAGTCGTTAAAGACTGTAGTCTCTAATGATAGAATGAAATATGATTTTCACAGTGCAGTAATTACTGATGTTTCTCAGTAACTGGGTTTCAGTCTCAAAGGAGTAGGGATATTAGGAAACTGCTTTGAGCCGGTTTAAATGACTGTCAGCCTAATAAGTAGCAGTGTATGTGTAGATCCTTCTTTTTTATGGCATAAATGTAAAGAATATTTTCTAAACGGTGCAAATCCAAGCATGTTTATGTGTTGGAAGTTTCATAATTTCCCCACTGCACTGTGTTTGGTAAAGTGCTGCAATTTTCTGTAACTTGAGGGTATGAATAATTTTGTAAGAAATGGTGTCACTGGAATCAAATTATTTTTTCTTCACTATTTTTCCTAAAGATTATCAAAATTGCGCAGCACATCTGAAGTGCGTGCCCAGTCATCATCAGACCTAATTCCTTGTTGTGGAAACTCACTCTGTTGTCAGCGGTGTTATGTATGGTCCCCAAACTGTGACATGCAATTAGCTTTCATCTAAAGCACCTGACAGTCTCTGGATTAGAGCACTTGGAGACATATTCACAGAGACCCCACTTCATGGATTAGAACCCAACCTGTAATCCAGCCTGGGGAGATTAGGCAGATCAGAGGCAGTCCTGACTAAAGCAACGTTTATATCCAGAACACCCCCTCTGACTGCACCAACACTCGGAGGGCCAAGATTTACCTCTTGCCGGCTTCAAAAACATGCAAGCGAGGCACAAAGAGAGGGTGAGATGTATGAATGTGTCTGAAAGAGATACTGCAGGGAAACAGAGAAGAGAAAGAGCTGCTGGATAAAGAACTGGGGGGGGACTTGGCAGCGTAAAGGTCAACAGTCACACTCTCATAACTTTGGGTTTAACAGATATTAGTTTGTCGACATTGGGTTTTATTAAATATCAAATTATGGATAAACAACATTGTCTACGCCTGAAGGTAAAAATAATTTTGCACTGAACTGGATTCATTTCATAATCATATTTTTTATTCAGTTATTTTTTATTTCGTTTAAACACCGCCTTCACATTTCGGTTTATGATATGCTGTAATTACTTGCAACAGTTCATGCGTCTCCTACGAGCAGTTCCACCAAAAAGTGAGTTTCCCATTTAGACTTCTCAGAATGTTTAATTTAACAATTTTTAGTGATAAGAAAAGGTAAAACAGTCCAGCAACTCACAAGAGAGAGGCAAAGTTTAGAGAATTATTAGGAAAAAATATGGAGTGTCAGACCACGAAACATTAAGACTTTGTAAAATGTTATTTGTGACGAAAAAGGTAGATGAAGGATCTGGAGAATACAGATGCAGTAGTATATCTTCTGATAAATTTAACAGAGCAACCTGCAGTGACCCTTCCACCTGAGCTCTTAAGGTCACCTTCAGGGTTTGGACAGTGGATCAGGCACAGCGGTCTGAAGACGTCAGCTTTAACTTGATGAAACTGTGATAAATTTGTTACCGTTAATAATTAGCTGCAGCCGATGTATAGACTGTCTAATGTTCCCCACGGGGACAAAATATGTCAATATTTACAATGAAGCATGTTGCGTCAACATCAACAAAATTCTGTTAAATAAAATTAGAGACACATTAGGAAATAAAATCACGTTATTGCTACTGTACTTTCCTTCAAGGCCCCTCCTTTACTTTAATATAAAACTACTACACACTAAGTTATAGAATCACAGTGGTCAAAGCTCTGTGCAATGCAGCAGTATGAAAAAAATGTAATAAAGTGTTTTCATTTAAAGATACATATCTCCCCATCATATAGGCTTTTATTTCATGGTTCAGAGTTTGTTGTGCACGAGTCTCCCAGTCCCCAAACCCCATTTAACTATCTGTTAATATTATTCCCAGGTTCTGTGTATGAGGCAGAATCCCTCAACAAGATAACACAAACAGCATCAATATGCAGAAGTCCTTTAGGAAACGACTCTCAGATTGCCAGATGCAGCATATAGGCAAGCTGTTGGACAAAAGTAAATGCTATCTGCTCTTGGCGAGGCTGTGATAAGGCACAGGCGTCCGCTCTTTGAAACAGGAAGATAAACAACCCCGGCTTCCCCTGGGAGCTGGGAGGATATTCTATGGGATGGACCCCCGAACAGCCAACAAATTCCACCTTTAATAGAACCACCAGAGGAGCCAGATGACTCGGCGGTGGGCTGTACACAAAACCTTGCGAGGAATAATGAAAGTGTGTGTCAGTTTTCATTTACCTGAACGCTCCGGCTGCTGTGACTGCTGTTTGGGGAAGATGTGTGAGCGCGACAGCTCTAGTTTAACACAGTTAGAATAGAAGCACTGGGCTGATGGTAGATTTGAGCCGCCGCTTTGCAGCCTTGATTGGCTGCACAGTTCAGCTGCAACATCCAGATATCAATAGAGTTTCTGCCCTTTTAATAGTTTTTGTGCATAAATACTACCCAGCAAAGGTTTGAAAACGACTTCTGCAGATTTATTTACTTTTAATATATTTGGTATTAAACCCATGCTCTTACTCAGTGAGGCTTAAAGTGTGAGGAGCTATTAGAGTTTGACTCTAGGACGTGTGGTTGTTGCGGGATCAAACCTGTGACCTTTGGGATGTGACAGTAACTCCGACCTCTGGCGTCAACTTGCAGCAAAAGCTTATTTTAATCTAATTTATGACTTTCAGATGCCTTGAGTCACAAGTAGAAGAAGAAGAGTTCAAGAAGGAAAACTAAATATGTTGGGTTATTAAAAAAATGTCCTCAATTTAGAACCTCTTTTCCGTGGCGCCTCTGGAGAGGAAGGTACAGTAGTTTCAGAGTCCTCAGTGTGTTGATGCTGTCTTTAAGGGTGTTATCCGACAGGGCACTTGGGATATGATTGTCGTCATAGTCATTTATAGTGAATTTAACTTGTCTCGCCTTGTGAGGTCCCCTGTAGTTGAGTTGATGGATCGACTGAGGGTATTTGACGCTCACTAAGAGTTTAGGTCTGTGTTCTCCCAGTGATATCAAAGTCTTACCTGAGGGGGGTCAGAGATGATGACAAATCACAGTGTGTCAAGACATCACAGGCAGCTGTGGATGGAGCCGAGTCCTATCACTGCAGCACTGCTTTGAGAGGCCAGGGCACAATTATTACCATGACTTCTGAGAAGGATAAATACTGTACGCGGACAGACTGCGGGATATTAGAGCGGGGCAGTTTGAAGGAGGAGGAGGAGGGAGAAGGAAGAAAAAAAAAAAACCTAGCCACCAGTTTTCCAACTTACCCAGAGGAAAAATGCATAATCATATTATTTCACACACGACTTGGTTCAAAGGCGGCCAAAATAAGTTTGTGAGGTTCCCATGGGTCTGTCAATCTGTTGAAGGAGCTGCAGGCGAAAGCTTAGGATGCACCGAGTACGAAACAATTATGATCATCCCATTAAAGCATAGCGAAGCAATTTGGCAGCCGAGTCTGGGAAAAAAAAAAAAAAAAAACACTCCCATCAAGTGATGCTAAGCTCACCCTGCCATGATGCTGTTACACATATAACTCACATACTTAATGATTAATGTTTGTCTTTATATTGTGACAATAAGAGAATCCATGTTCGTTAATGTTATTGCTTCTGAAATCGAAGAATCCTTGTGTTCCTTCAAAGCAGGAAGGGCTCCGTAAAGTAAAAAAAAAAAGGGAGGGTGAAATGATTAGTGTGCTTAGTCAGCTGTGAAATTGAGTTTATGGTTTTCAAGACGGTGAATTCAATTCGATAATGGGTATTAAGTTGTAGAGAATAATTAATAGTAATTGACTTCATTCCATCACTATGCAAATTAAACACAGATAACACCACGGGAGCTTTTTAAGGCCAGTCAAGTTTGTTGGGATTAAGTTTATGGCATTTTTGTTGCAGAGAGGAGTGGTTCCTGTTCTGCCTTGATTGCTTTGTTGACAGATTTATCAGTGGGTGAGGGGTTACTGTCTCTCCGAGGATTAAAGGAATTGGGTTGTCACAAACTGTCAAGGCATTGAGTTAGGAGCATTCTGGTACGTTTGTCATAATGGGCTCAGGCTGTTCTCCGCTGTTCTGTCAGATCTATTCTTATTGAACCAGATGTGTAAATGGGAGAAAGGGAGTGGAAAATGCAAAGGAATGTTGAGGGAGAAATATCTGGCGGGTCTGTGCGTGGGCGGATTTGTCAAGATGCACATTTGGAAAGCTTGTGCTCATGCTGATGTTTGTCAGTTTGTTAAGATATTAACAAGCCAATGGAGGGAGCAGGTATGAAGTTCAAGATAAACAATTTAAAAACGTTTACTTAACTGTTAATAAAATGATAAAATAACCTAAAGAAAGAAATAAAATGGCAAAACTAAATTCTGTTTGAAAATATCCGGATTCTTAAATGATCAGATAGAACCTAAAATGTCTTGTTTTTACGCTGCGATGTCCTCGCAAGGTCTAAAAAAACTTGTCCAAATGTCCCCCTTGCAGACACTGAGTGAGTGCAAACAACATTCACAGAAATCAGAGAGGCAGTAGAAGACAAGGAAATCAAAAAAGGTCACATCAAAATGACATTTAACTCACCAGAGAGATGACTGACAGCAGCACAGCGGTCGCACACAGACATGTGGTCTTCATGCCTCTTCGTGGAGCATCTGCCCTCATGTCAAACTGCCCTTGGAAAAAAAAACACAAATCTCCTCTTGACTGAGCTGGTATCAGCTGTCGAACTTGAGGAGAAATAAAGAGAGAGGAAGATGGTCCTGAGGCGAGAGAGCGGAGATGAATCTTCTCAGGTTCATTCAGGAGGGTCAGAAGTCTGCTGCTAAAACCGTTCAAGTCACTTCTATTGTGTTCTCTTTGTGCAGGGGTTCGGAGGCGCTGTGTGACAACAGGGGTGTTTGCACATGAGCGTCAGTGTGGAGGGATGTTTTATATAGCGCGCTCTGAGGTTCAGCGAGAGAGAGAGAGAGATGGAGATTGAGAGGAGGGGGGAGGAAGGAGGAAAAGGGAAGAGAGGAAGGGAGAGAGGAGGAGGAGGTTCACAATATAGACTTTTTAGAAGCAACTTTTCTTTTAGCATCGTCAGGAGCTGACATCTAGTGGCTGCCAGCTGCAGTGGCTTGTCTTTTTCTTTACATCTCCTGTTATAGACGCCAACAGACAAAAGAAAATCTAGTGCTTTTAAAATGCAGTGCTGTATGTGTGCTGTCCCCTCATTCGCATATTAAAACCTGTAATAATAACATCAATATTAGCTTTTAACAGTTTTAATGCCAAAATACAGTTACAAAGCTAAATCGAGACTTAATAAAAGTTGAAATCAGTTTTATTGCCACATAAACAAACAATAAGACAAATTTTGGTTACTGTGTTTTAAGAAGATAAACAAACAAAAAGCTGCCAGACATGAAGGAACTGTGGTAAAGACCTACCCCTGGTATCAAAACCTACAGTAATGACATCAGTGACAGCATATTCTAATATAATATGTCAAACACAACTTATCACTAATAGTGTGACAAAAACCTGCAAAATGCTATTACACACTTTATGTGTAAATGTAAATATGCTGTACTTCAACCATAATACCATCATCAATACTATATATCTCATATTTTTTCCCACATTATAATGTGTGACATGCAAAATTTTATTGAAGAATTTCTTGTTAATTTAAAAAAATTTCCAGTTTTGGGACAGAGAAAATGTTTCTCATCAAATTAGTCATCACTGTTAGCATGCAGGAATAAAAAAAAATATGGAATTTAAATGTATATTTACTGTATGTTTTATGCTAAATAACTTAAACACTTTTTCTATGACATAAAGTTTAAGCTTTTCTTTTTTGCCACAAAAATGACGAAGTTCATTAATTGAAAGTTTAATTTACTGTTTCTTTCTTCACGTTATCTTCAACTCTTGTCTCCAAGTCCTGCATATTGTTCTTCCTTAAACTGATTATTAGACTGGGATTGTCCTACAAAATATATATATATATTTTAATTTTATTTACATTGTAGTAGTAGTAGTACTACTACTACTACTACTACTACTAATAATGATAATAATAAAAGGCCTACTCTCGTCCTGTTTTGTAGCTTAGATCACAGATAAAGTTTATAGTTGTGTGAAAGTCATTAGCTCCTCTTTTATTTCTATGTTATTGTGTTCAAAAACCATCTGGCTGTAGCAGGTCTTAGTAGATTACAACCTCAGACAAACAATAACACTGAACATTTTTTGACCGTGCCTTTTAAAAAAAATGTTTTTTTTAAGGGAAAAAACATGCGGGAAAAAAAAAAAGGGCCTCCCTGTGCCTCAGTAGCTGGTAGATCGACCCTTAGCAGCACTAGCATAGCTGTAGTTCGTTTAGGGTTTTAAGGACTCACCTATGCACAGCTCTTTTAAGAGTCTGCCACAGTGCTTCAGTTGGGTTGAGGTCTGGACTTTGACCAGGACATTCTGGTTTGGATCATTGTTCTGTTGTATGACCCAATTTTGACCAAGCTTTAGTTGTCGGACAGATGGCTTCACTTTCGCCTAGAATACTGTGAAATACACCAAACACACCTCCGTCATCATGCTTGACAGTGGGCGTTTGTGATAAATGCTGCATGTGGCTTTTGCCAAACATTGCACTAGGCATTAAAGCCATGCAACTGCGCTTTGGTCTCATCTGTCCATAGGATATTGTTCCAGAAAGCTTGTGGTTTGTTCAAATCCAGTTTTGTGAGCCTGAGTCGTGCTTTCATTTTCTATTTAGACAAAATAAGCCTTTTCCTGACAACTCTTCCAAACACACTGTACTCGTTCAGTCTTTGTCTAATTGGGCTGTCATGGGCTTCAACATTTAACATGTGAGGCCTGTAGGGTCTGAGATGTAGCTCTCTGGTGTTTTTGTATTTCTCTGACTTTGGAGGGAATGTGCTGAGATGTCCACTCCTGGGAAGATTGGCCACTGCCTTAAATTATTTGCACTTGTTAAAACATTTTCTCGCTGTAGAAACATTGTTGTTGACTCAATTGACTTGATTGTTGGGAAATGGTTTTATAACTCTTCCCAAGTTGATGTGCACCAACAATATTTTCTCTTAGACCATTACTTATGTGTATAAGATAAGATGTACCTTTACTCCCTCTTGGCATTGACTTAACACACCTGGATGCTGCCAAAACTTGTGCTTTAATAAAGGCCTGTATCCCTGCTGATGATCAGTTAAGCAAGGGCTGATGACTCACCCTCTAAAATCCTATGGAAGCAGTAAGGGGGCACTTTAAAGGGGGGACACGTAATTTCTATTTAGAGAATGTTTGAGGCAGGATTAACTACAAAAATTACATTTGGTGGTAAACAAATACTGTAATCGGTGTAATCAGTAACAAATGTCTCCAGCTATTTAATTCAAGTTTATTTATGTGGCGCCAAATCACAACAAAAGGGAGAGAGAAGACACAAAGGTAACAACAAGCAGCGGTGGTGTATGAGTAGATGGAGAGGAGGAGCTGAGTGTGTTAAGGGAGGTCCCCCAACAGTCTGAATCTATAGCAGTATAACTATATAACTATAAGCTTTATCAAAAAGGAAAGTTTTAAGTCTAGTCTTAAAAGTAGAGACAGTGTCTGCTTCCTGAACATGAACTGGGAGCTGGTTCCACAGGAGAGGAGCTTGATAGCTAAAGGCTCTGCCTCCCATTCTACATTTGGAAACTCTGGGAACCACAAGTAGACCTGCACTCTGAGAACGAAGTGTTCTGCTG
>OMLM01020225.1:0-10721 GCA_900302695.1 Helostoma temminkii | reverse complement strand
TGCAATGATCCCATACATCCAAACCCCCAATCAGATGCTGATCAGAAAGGCTTCATCCCTCAGCACTTAAAGATGAGTAGCTTTTTTTGTCTTTGTTTTTATTACAGTTGTGATATTTGCTGGCTACACCACACCTGATTGCTTATGTCAACACCTAGTGTAACATATACATTCACTTTTCATGGTTTGACAAAAATTTTCTAAAACAAAACCGAATTTAAATGTGCAGTTATGTTAAAATGATTTATATTTTATGCAAAATGCTGGTTGAGAATTGTGCCTTGATCATTTTTTAATAAATCATGTTGCTTTTAATTAAATCAGATACAGGAGTTGTCAGTTTAACATTTGTCTCTGATTTCTTTTGAAAAAAAGTCATTGAGTTGAAAAATCATGAGATACACATGGCAACTCATAATAACTAAAGCATTTTACTCCTGCTCACATTAAATGTATGCTCTCAGAAAAGCCTTTGCTTGCTTTTGTACCTCAACAATGCTCTGGGGATTAAGTAACACTTTAAGATGCAACATGTAAGTTGATAGTAGTTGAGGCTTCATTCCTTCATTTCTGCATGTTTAGTTTGAAGGGCACATTTTTTTCCCTCATAGATTTCTCTGCTATTTGGTACCTGGGTTAGTTTCCACTTTTTCCATTTTGGGTGACAGAATATTTTATAATCAAGAATAATAATAGAAGCATCACATATGCTGGCTTTTGAATATTTTGCTGATAACTGTTGGGATAGAAACCTTGTAGAAAATAACTTAACTTAAAATAACTTAAACATATTTATTTTATTTTTCCTAGACAACTATAAGGTCTGTGTGAAATCAAAATGTTTTTAAAATGTTGTTTTTCAAAACAAAAAACTGGAAATTAGCCTCTTCAATTCATTCAAATTTAAGCAACACATTCTGTTACCACTTAGTTTAAGTGTGCCATCCTGTTCTGAACTTGTTTGTTTAATACAGGCAACTGGGGAGATTTTCTGAAGTAAAAAAAATGTTTTGTCTGATGATCTGAATCATTTAAATGTGAAAAATGTGCAACAAAAATCTGGAAGGTGTACAAAAATGTCATCAAGAAAAACAGTGGTTACTATGAGCAATGAGGTTTGGAACAGTTGGTCCATCAGCTCGATTCTTTTGGTACCAGGTACTTTGTTTTCCTCTACAGACACAGTAGCTCCTCAGTGTAGGTGGTTGTCCTCGTGATGCCACCTTAAAAAGTGCCTTCACTACACCCTCATGATGTCAGTTAGTTTCACATGGCAGATAAAACTGTCACCACTAACCACCACTAAAACCACTAAAAAGGGATACTTGTCGAAAAGCCTTTAGTCAGACACTGAAGCCAGTGAAACAGTCATCATTGAATGCACTGCAGTCTGTGCAGCACAACTGACTGTCCAAGAAATTTCTGGCCATCTTATGAGCAGTGGACCCAATATATGATAATGTTGGATTTGACAGGTGTGTTTGCTCAAGACCTTCAACAAATCGGACAATAAGCCATCTGCTGTTACACTGATTGCAGAGTAAATTTGTATTATAGTTGCATTATTAATTGTTCTCTGATCTTTTGTCTCAAGGTCCCAAGGAATCAGAGAAGATTTCATAGAGCTTTTGTTCTCTGTGTGGGGCTGATGAGTGTTTTATTGCTGGGTGGACTGATTGGCCTTGGTGTCCACTGTGAGTCTGTTTTTGGTTTGTTGGTTTGTTTGTTTGTTTCTCACCCCAACTGGTCGAGGCAGATGGCCGCCTACCTTGAGCCTGGTTCTGCTGGAGGTTTCTTCCTTTCTTTTCCTCTCCACTGTTGCCTAGTGCTTGCTCAATAGGGATTTGTTGGGTTTTTCCCTATTATTTAATTGTATTTTAGGGTATTAAACCTTACACTGTAAAGTTCCTTGAGATGACTTTTGTTATGATGTGGCGCAATATAAAAAAACTTGAATTGAATTGAATTTGTTTAATATAAATCTATATTTAACATGTGTTTTTCAGGGGATTTGTCCTACTCTGCTTTTGATATATTTTTCCATTTGTCCTTTATTATGAATTGGCATCTTTTTTACTTTAAACTTTTGGGTAATGTAGAAGTAGTAATAATAAACACCAAACTCAATAGGAACACATGCATGCAGCCAGACAGGTAGGAACTTCACCTCAACTTAAACTTAGTAGAATTTACTATGATTTCATATGCCTACACATGTATGAGAATTATCACATTTCTGACAAGTTTAATTTAAAAACTGAAAAACTCTGTTATGCTGTTGTACAAACTTGAACAAAATTGCTGCTAAGTTTCTGTTAAAGAAAGAAAAAACTCAAATGGTCACTGAATGAATGTGAAACTGACAAAAGTAATAAATAACAATGTACTGAAAATTAACTAATGAAAATTAGACATTGCTTTTGTATTTTGGTTCAACAGATGACCTGATAAAACAATCTAATGAAACCTTGCAACCTTGCAAAAAAACTTGCAACCATTCAGTCTGCCTATTTAGATGGTGACAAGTCACTGTCATTGTGTTGTTTGGTATCATGGTGTGTACCACACTGAACATGTACCACAGAAAGCAAAGGAGAGAGTTATCTCAGGAGGTTAGAAAAAAAAAAAGATAAATGACGACAAGCAAGACTGGAATTTGCCAAAATACATATTGACAATCCACAAAGCTACCGGGAGAATGAACATAGAGCTCCGTGCAATCCTGCAAGGAAATGCCTCCCCAGACCATCACTGACCCACCACCAAACCGGTCATGCTGGAGGATGTTGCAGGCAGCAGAATATACTCCACGACTGTCACACAGGGCACCAGTGGCGAATCTGCCAATCCTGGTGTTCTCTGGCAAATGCCCATTGGCCTGCACGGTGTTGGGCTGTGAGCACAGGCCCCACTTGTGGACATCGGGCCGTCATACCACTCTCATGGAGTCTGTTCATTCCTAGCTGCAGCTCATCTGTTATCACCACTCCCTTTATAACCTGCCTCTCCTTACACATTTGTTTGTTGGTTTGTCTGCATATTCACATTGAGGTTTCTGTCTTTTATGTGTACGAACTCTAGTCTCTCGCCTTCTGCTCTGCTCTCGCCAGCTCCGGGTTTCAGCCTGCACTCTCATCCTCTGGGGCTCTTGTATTGTTCGACACCCGAGTTCTGCTCATTCTACACTAATCAGCCTTCATTCACTTCCACCCCCCTTCACGTGCACTTGATTTAAGTGAGGTGTTGCTTTCTGAGAAGAGATGTCAGGAAAATGTCCTGTAATAAAATCTGGCTACATAAACGACAGAACTAATGTACAAACTTGGGTTATTTTAGTTAGTTTTTAGTAAGTCATATTTTCACATTTCCTTATGGTCACATCAGCAGAGATGCTGGACCTTGAGCGTAGTTATTCTAACATAACATAACATACTTTGAGATTTGTCACTCTTAAAGACAATACAGGTGTAAAAATGTTATGTGACAGTCAACCTGTGACATGGAGTCCTACATTTTCTCTGTTTCTCTGATTTTTTTTTTTTAACAATGTGAGGAGGTGAAGAGCAATTACAAAATATTTCTTTCTTGCATTTTTGTGGTAGCTGGTAACAGGTGGACATATAACAAAATGGCCTTATGTCTGGACTTTGTCTTGACTTGGGCTCAACTGCTTAATGATTAGCTGAACTTGACTGCAACACTTGCAGTAACTAATTTTAGATACTTTTCTTTGAATCATACACAAAAACCACAGCCACAGCTTCACTCCTGGACCCTCCCATTCTGTTTTTGCACCTACATCACTCACAACACATAGCTCGACGTCCGATTGTGCAACGTGCAGGTTAGTCCAGTCCAGGACTTGCATGAAAAGTACTCTTACTATACTACTTATATATATATATGTTAAATTTACCTACCTGATGCAGGTAATCAGCAGTAGCGAGAACAGGGTTAGCTGGTCTATAGGATCCAGCCACTGGCCCAGGACCCCAAGAGATCAGGGATCATAGACAAAACCAGACACCTCACTACCAGAAAGATACAAAAAATTATTGAAATGGACAGAAATGGACAAAAACAGACTACAAAGACATAACATGTGACCAAAAATAAACACCATGACCAATAATATAAACAAAATATATGAGTTTTTTTATACCCAACAATGACATCTTGTGGCCGTGGAAATTATTAATTATTTTAATAAAATATGAGTTTCAGGTCTTCATCTATCCATTTTCTGAACCACTTAGTCCCTGTAGGGATGTGCTGAAGCCTTCAGGTCTTTATTGTTTCTTCTAATAGTGTTGTTTGCTAGAGCACAAACCAACACTAAAATCACTTAAAACTTTTCATTTCCTCTGCAGCTGTAGCAGTCCCAGACAGAACCCAGAGACACTTTTACCATTCTTTACATGTACTGATGTCTGTGCTGCACATTCTACACAGAGACCCTCCCTTACCGAAATCAATCAATATTATTTTTCCTGACGTGAGAACACATTTTAAACAGAGTATGAAATGAAATTGTTGTTCTGATATGTCCAACCACAGAGCTGAGATTTACTGCTGGTGCCATTACAATACATGTAAAGGAAAATCAGCCATTTGCATCTGAAGATATTAATCATATAAACATAAAATAGTTGCTGTAAACATGGCCCGATGATGCACTGGAGTCATACTTAGCCTGAACCCTATAACAGAGGTGCAAACTAATGAGAGTCCAAACAGGGGACATTTTTCAAATTTTACCTCAACTATCTCAAAGTGACAAGCGAAGAACACAAGCAGGGCATGACAAGTAGTGTGAGACACTATTACTGCTTTTTTTCTTGCCGCACTTGTAGCTCAAGACATGAAACTGCCAGCCAGAACTGAGCATTGAATTTTTCAGTTTGAGACCTGTTTATGATTACTTTTTAAAATTACAAAAATTTTGAATAAAACTCAAAAATCAGTGAGAAGAAAGTTTTGAGTAAATCATGTTTACGACCTGCAGTGACAACCTGATAATAAGATCTGACTGAAATTGGCTCAGAGATTTAATGTTGACATTACAATTAATAAAAAACATTTGTTGACATAAATATCAGATATGTATATGCGGCTAGTTGTGTCTTACTACTGTTGCTGAGTTGGTGTCATACTGTTTTATGTAGGAGGGTCATGTCTTGGGCATGCATGACGTTTTAAGGAATAAGTGCACAAATTTTTACTGATGATAAAACTCATGATGTTAGCAGCAGAATTAATTTGACTGCCAGTTTACAGAGAAATGCATCAAAATGAATTGGAAGAAGATTTTTGTCCAGGCCAGTTTCATTAGTTTGTTTTTAAAAATTCTTCTGTTAATTTTAAAATACAACAATAAAACCGTACGGAAATGTGTAGAAAACCCCACATATACCCCCTGAGCAGCACTATGCAATAGTAGAGAGGAAAAACTCCCTTTAACAGAAGAAATCTCCAGCAGTACACAAGACTCAAGGTGGGTGGCCTGCCTCGACCAGTGGGGATGAGCAGTAAGAAACAGAGAGAAGAATAACAGGTCAAAAACAAACAAACAGTTTTCCATACAGTTCTTCCAAGAGAGGAAGATGTAGTTTTAGCTATATTTGGGGTTGAAAGAAAGTTAATCTGCTTATCAAACCTAATTGTGAGTGAAAAATAACCCCAAGATTCCTGGTTTGATCATGAATATTTGACATGAAGAAGACTGAAATGATTTGCTATTCCTTCAGTGATGCTAAAAGAAAAACTTCTGCCGTACTATCATTCAACTGGAGATAATTATTTGCCATCCAGTGTTTTACGTCATTGCGTCATGAATTTATAGAATCAGAATTGTCCAGCTTTAGAGGGAGATACAGTTAAGTATCATCAGTATAGCAATGAAATGAGACAAAAAGAATTGGGCCTAAACTTGAGCCTTTAGGAACTCCAGTTCATTGGGCAGATGAAGAAATGTGATTCTGAATCATGACAGAGAAAGACCCATCTTTCTCTGTCATGGAGAGAACCACTCAAAGGCAGTGCCCTAAAGGCCTGCCAGTCAGTGTAAATGATTTGGTCCACGGTACCAAATGAAAATATCACATTAAAATTATCACATTTAATCACACTTTCTATGGCAACATAGAACCTTCTCATCTGTTGCTCGGATGAATTGAGTCGGGCACCAACATAATTTCCTACGAGTTCTCTGTGTCTGCTGTTGGGAGTGTGCTCACCTATGTGTGCTAGCACGTGTCTGTGTGTGTGTGTGTGTGTGATACAGAGAGCAGAGTGGGACCATGTAGAGACAGAAAGGCTGTTGTATAAATAATATATAACATATGGCTGTTTGTTTAATAAATATATACATGTAAATATATATTTAATCAATATTTTATATCTGTTGTGTATACAGTACATTTATATTACTGTGTATAGATTCAATTCAAGATTCAACATTTAAAACACTTTATTAATCCTAGAAGGAGTTTTGCCTTGTTACAGTTGCTCTCATACAGATCGAAGGAAAGACCACACCCAGAAAGATCTACACCAACACAAAATACAAAAAAGCATTGTTACAAAAATTGAATTTATACACAGTGGATTGAAGATAATGATAAATAATGATACAGATGATATTCCGTTCAGGTCCTCACTTCCTTACAGAGGGGAGACGAGTTGTATAGTTTGATAGCCACAGGCAGAAAGGATCTCCTGTGGTGCTCTTTGGAGCATTTGATGTTGATCAGTCTCTGCTAAATGTGTTCCTCTGTCCAGCCAGCACACTGTGTAGTGGGTGGGAGGGATTGTCCAGGATTGAGATGAGTTTGGACAGTATCCTCCTCTCAGCTATAACATATAGAAGGTTCAGCTCCTCCCCCAGAACAGAGCCAACCCTCCTAATCAGTTTGTTTAGCCTGTTAGTGTCTGTTGCTGTCCCAGCAGACCACAGCATAGAAGATGACACCACAGACTCATAGAACATCCGCAGCATGGTGCTGCAGACATTAAAGGACCTGAGCCTTCTCAGAAAGTACATCCAGCTCTGAGCATTTTTGTACAGAGCTATGAGTTCTTGGTCCAGTCAAGTTTATTGTCCAAAAACACTCCCTGGCATTTGTATTCCGATATGACCTCCAACTCCTCCCCCTGTATAGAGAGAGGGGTGACAGGACACCCAGATTTCCTGAAGTCAATCACCAGCTTCTCTGTTTTAACAATGTTAAGTTTCAGATGACTGAGTCCACACCAGTCTACAAAACAGACATTTCTTTAAAATGAATTCAATTTTATCTGATTTTATTGTCAGGGTATAGCTGCAGGTGGTGAACAATAAACAGCCACTCATTCAAATTCATAAATAAGGCAGAGGGAATCAGAGAGTAATAGTGTGTGTCAGATGCATGACCGAGGGGTGTGGTTAGTTGGATCTGAGAGTAGGAATGAACTCGGGCAGAACTAAAATATGATAAAACAAAAGCATGGATCATGACATCATGTCTCCAGCTTGGTAAGCCAGTCATATTCAGACAGAACCATAGCCAGTCTATCTGCAGTCTGCAGGGAGACAAATATAAATGGGAACACCTACTCAAGGAATGAAACAGTAGTATGAAGTAGTAGTAGTATGCAACTGGGGCCAACATATGGCTGTTACTTATGAGCAGAGTATACTGTACAGTATGGTGCTGTGTTCTATGTAAAATGTGTTATAAATACCTTATAATTAAGAAGATCATTTATATAAAAGACTGACCATCTGGCCTGCAGACAGTGGATGTGTAATCAAATTAAGAACATAACACAATACTTAAAGGAATAAACACAGAACATCATTTTATAGATTTAAAAATCTTTTTTTTATTTGTAGAATCGTAAGCATGTATTTATGGACATCATGAGACACAAATTCTCACATTTGTAAATTTGACTGTATCAGTAAACCACTAAAAACATATTTGTGGTTTGTTAGAAAGAAATCTCCATTAATTTTTGCCTAGGATGATATGTCAAGCTTCTATCACATGTATTTAGAAATTTAAAAGCATTTTAAAAGCACACTATGTGATTATCATGTGATATGTGATTTTTTTTCCCACACTGATCCATGGGAGGTTTACTCGATGCTGATACTTTTAATATAAGCATCATCATCAACCGTGATAACTGAGTATTTCTCTGCACCCAGGCGGTTGGGGAATCTGATATTATGGTCATCTGGTAAAGTCACCACAAACCCGTTGGAGTTGAATTTAATGACCACCTGTAAAGATACAGAGACAAGTAAAAAATATGTTAACAACAGTGTAATTAACACAAGGCTATACTGTATCATAAATATGTATCTGGTGAAAAATAAATAGATATAGCTTTCACAGATGTTTATAATAAATTAGTACTTAAATGATGGAGGTCATGTTATCAGAGGTACAGTGGAACATTCTCCAACAGGGGTCAATACAAGAAAGGCACAGGAATGGGGTAGCTTTAATAGCAGCAGACAAACACACAGGGCAAGAATAAGTACACGTACACAAACAGGATCTCTGACCTTAAACTTCTTTCCACGACTAAAGGGAAAGTCTTCGTCACAATGGGCCTCACCCCAGCTGCCTCCCTGGCGAGAGTTGCAGATCACTGTATTCCTAGAGTCAGAGAAGTCAAAACGAATGTCGACATGCAAAGCTATATCCTTCTCATTGGGACCGATATTAACTGAAAAGCTTAAGCACAAAGAAGAAAAGGCATTTGTTGTTTATAAAAAGTTTCACTATGTTTAAAATTGATGAGATGACGCTGCATTGCTGCTGTTGTCATCCACTAACCAACATCGTCATCACCCTCATATTACTGAGGAAACACTACCAGGCAGTGAGTCATTCTAGGTTCCACCACCCTCTCTGTGGTTTTGTAAAGAATGGTCCTAATGTGGCTAGTGTCAGGTAGTTTAATTTCTTTATACATTTCTACATAATAAGCAAATACAAAGTACTTCAAGTGCTTTTCTGGACATCTATACACCATTGACCAAGGCATATATCACCACATGATATGCAACACACATACCTGAAAGGAAGGTATTAGTGTGACAAATGCACAGATTTTCTTAGCTCATGTGTAAAGTTAGTGGGAGAGACCTCAGTAATTCTTAGCTTCCTCTGCTGGACTCATTCTGCAACTACATCTACTCTTAATGCACCCAGTGTTAAAATGATACTGGCATAAAACACAAAGATACTATGCTTCAGCTGCTGAAATGGACTGTAACATTATAAACATAACAGTAGTACACACTGTCCATCTGTTACAGATTTTTTTACATCAACATGTTGTTTTAGATTATTACCATTTACTTGTCAATAAACCTATTTCTGGGAGCTAAATCATCTAATTAAAGAATCAAAAAAAATTAACTGGACAATTAGAGCATTCCTTTATTAAATATTAATATTATTAAATAATAACAAATATTCATTCCTCTTCTAGAAACCTCCACCAACAATACAAAAACTGTAGTAGATACTTTTGTGTGTGTTCATCTACCATTGTTGCTAAGTGGTGCCAAACGCATGATGGGATATTTAGCTCCACAAATCCACACAAGTCTGCTCCCAGAGAATCCTTGATAAAACAAGAGTAGCAAGAACACTTCAGCTTCTTTGATCTGTACTTGAACCACACTTGGGCTTTGGCTAATGACGTTTATGTGTACAAAGAAGTACACATATGGAGACACTGTGTATGTGATAGTTTGCCCACTTACCACAAACACATCTGTGTACAGTCACACTTTGAAGTAGCTCGGTGGCACCTTAAATAACTTTAACCACAAATGCAAAACGGAACACTTGCAATACAGAACCCTGAGACATGATAAAGTCTCACGCTCTAACTCTGAGTTAACCATATGAGAAATGTGCAGCTTCCTCTTTTTTGTGCTACTTTAAACTGAGATCATAAGCAGTTATTTAACTGAGGTAGCTGACGTCCACAGATGAGCCTCAGAAACTTCCTTAGTTAATAAAAGTCAGACACATTACTGAAGAAATTCTGTCTACTAGCTTGTGCTAGCAGACAGAATTAAAAAAAAAAAAATTCCATCATTTTGAGCACTGACAGAAATATATGATAATGCTGGAAATAGAGAGAGAGAGAGAGACAACTACAGGAGAGAGAAGAAACAAAGTTAATAACAGGCAGTGGTGGCGTATGAGTGGATGGAGAAAGGAGGAGGAGCTAAGTGTGTCCCCCAGCAGTCTAAATCTATAGCAACTAAGAGCTGGTTCAGAGTCACCTGAGAAATAAATGTTGTTTTATATATTGTCAAATGCAGCACTGAGATCTAACAAGACTAACAAGAAAAAACCATTGTCTGAAGCTAATAGAAGATCGTTAGTGACCTTCACCAGAGCTGTTTCTGTACTATGATGTACTCTAAATCCTGACTGGAAATCTTCATACAGGTTATTCCTGAGCAGGTGGTCACGTAATTGCTTAGGAACTACCTTTTCAAGGATTTTAGATATGAAGGGCAGATTGGATATCAGTCTATAATTAGCTAAAATCCCAGAGTCAAGGGTTGGTTTTTTGAGTAACGGTTTAACTACAGCAAGTTTAAAAGCCTGGGGTACATAGCCTGTTAGTAGAGATGAGTTAACCTGATCTAACATGGACATGCTGATTAAAGGTAAGACTTCTTTGAGCAGTCTAGTTGGGAT
>OMLM01020224.1:0-10439 GCA_900302695.1 Helostoma temminkii | reverse complement strand
ATGTTTCATGTTAAATGTCTTTACTACATGTGGTGAGTCAACCTGTCCCTGAATATTAGGTAAGGCATAACTTTATGTATGTTTTGTTGCTTGGGAATAGAAGTTTTTTCATATGTTTCAGAATAAAAGTTTATTTTTCAATATTCAAAATATGATTGCGCTAAATGTCACAGGCACTTGGCAACATACATCTGTTTGACTTGAAGAGAAGGTGCAGGAAGGACCTGTTTTCATTCCTCTCTCACCTCCAACATTTTCAACATGGCAGCAGCAAAAGGTATAAATAGCCTGTTAGTGAGTATTTTTTTTATTCTTCTCACTCTGGTCACATGAAATGCAGTAAAATTACTTTACCTTTGGTCCTTAGATCAGGACTCAGAAGATTACAGTAAGATCATCTTATGTTTACAGTGTTGATGTTTCTCACCCAAACCTCAGATCTAATGTACAGATCGATCTGTTTTTGTTGTGAATGTGTATAAATCAGTTTCAGTCTGCATGGATATGCACATCTCTGTGGCTTAATCTGTTTAGGTGTTTTGGTGAGCACTGTAAAACAGCTTTCTTACATAAATTAGTTTCTATTATTTAGAGTTCATTGCAGGGTGCAAAGCCCATTTAATTATTATTACTTATTGTTTCAAGTGATTATAGAACAATCAAGAAGAATAGCAACGAAGTGTTAATGAAATGGAAAGTTGTGTTTAGTCAGAGTTTAGCAGTTTAAAGGTTTAGCTGACCTTAAGTTTTTATTCTCACAAGTAACAATTACTTGATCTTTTTAAGACCATCAGTTTGCACAATAAGTAAAACTGATGCTTGACTTAGATTTTTGCTGTTTTGTACCTCACTTGTCTCTCTGGATAAAAGCATCTGTCAAATGACTAAATTTAAATGTAAATGTAAACGTTATAAATTCTAAGTTGCTGAAAATGCAGCAGTCAATGCAATAGTCTGTCCTACCCTACAAATTCACTTGAAATTGACTACACTAAATCACTGTACAACTAAAGTAAATTGTTATTTTATTATTAATTTGTTATTTTAATGCAGGTATAATTGTACAATTGGTTTGCATCCTTTTTAAAATGCAGTGTACTATGTATGATCACGAAAGACAAATGCTTGGAAGAAAATTTAAAAAAGAGAAGATAAAATTTGAGTTCAGGGAAATTTTACAATTGAACTCTGGACTTGTGGGTATCAGGGCTTTATATGTGTTCTTGGGAAAGACTGGTCTTAATAGGAATTAATGAATTAATTTTGTCAGAACTGAGAGCTGGATATATATAAACCTAGTAGTTGGTGGTAATGCACAAAACCCTGGTTGTAAATTGCCAATTCAAAAGATAAAGAAGAAGAAGAAGAAGAAGAGCAGCTAGAAACAGAAGTCCAGTTGCTGCTTAACAGAACCTTTGGGATCATACAGCAGAATTACCACCTGTCTGACAGGTTCAAGCTGAACACAGAGAAATTATAAACTTTTTAAAGTAGAATTCATGGCAGAGCTGATGTTTTGGACAGCGTTATATGGTAGAGCTGTACCTAATAAAGTGACCAGTGAGTGGATATATGATATCAACATCAAGTAACACTTTGTGGTGATTTTATAACTGTAAACCATTTTCTGCAGATGTTACTGTTGAGTTAGTTAGTTAGTATAGTTGAGTTCACGCAATAAACAAAATATCAGAAACTGAAACCATGTTTGTTCGAAGTGCAAACATTTCACTGATTTCATTGTTATTATTATTATTATTATTAGTAGTAGTAGTAGTAGTAGTAGTAATAATAATACTGTTTTATAGATGTACACCTATCATACATTGAGTATAATAGGTTTGTGCATTGTTTCTTAATTATTAATTATAACAATATATTTCTGCTTTAACATCCAAATAAAATGTAATTAAATTAAAAAAATTTTAAAAGTGTTTACCTGCAGTTGTTTGCAGAAAATATGTTGGATTCTTGTTGATTGATGTCACATGGTGAAGTTTCTGCAGGGATGAAGCAACTCCTGCAGGAGTGGTGGGCATGCTGGAGCCTATCCCAGCTGTCATTTGGGCCAGAGGCAGGGTACACCCTGGAACATGAATAACAATATGAATGTTCCACAACAACCAACGATTCATTACCACTAATAGTCTCTGGCCTATTATTACTAATATTATCCTCATATCATCACACTGAACCTTGTTTGTATGAGTCAGTCTTTCTCTATATTGACTCAAAGTAATATCTTGTCACCAGAACCGTGGGAAACTGTAGTTAGAGATGAAGAGTAGATTTTCTGTTAATAAATGACTGGATGCTCCTTTTTCCTACACTGAAACAGATCTGAACGTGTCGTGGGATCAGGCTTTGAGGCGGGCACACTCACTTCCACTTTTAACTTCCTCCTTATGGTTTACCCTTTTGGGTCGCAGCTAAAGTCTGAGTCTCTAAACCCAGATCAACAGCAATGATCAGATAAAAAGCATCATCAGTGTCAGGTGAGTGTCTGTCAGTTACAGGACGTTTATTAACAACCGTGAGCTGGAGACAGTTTTGATTGATCCATTCCCGTTAAAATGACAGAAATAGAAAGTGTCATTCACTCGCTCGTGATTTTGGTAAATGTGAAACAAAAACTCAAAACCTTGAAATGTCTCAAATTATGTGAGAAAAGTGAAGATCTGCGTTTTTAAAGGTTAAAGACTCAATGATTAAACGTGGAGTATTTAAACGTGAGCATCACATGGAGACGTTCATACATTTTTATTCACACTTATTTTAATGATTTATGTCATCATTGTTTCTTTGAGACGCAGGGAGAATTCCGCTATTTCAGATCAGCGCTACAGAAACAGGAAGAAGAGTTTTTATGTCAGTTTCTATGTGACCAAACTAAAGTCCAGAGCTCATATTATATATGTTCACAATATTTATACTTTATTTATATTGGATTTATGAAACCTATTCTGCTCTAATGTGGTAACTGTACACAATAAAGTTGCTTTTAATGCTTTTAGGACCTTAGTGATCACAAGATCCTGCAAAACCAAGAGCCTATGTTCTGCATCATCCTCAGTCTTTATTATGATACTTTAAGAGGTGTTTTAATGTTTTGGCCCTTTGTCAGAGCTTGTTACTGGCACATGGTGACGTTTCCTTGAGTAGGACACTGAACTCTAAGTTTGTTTGAGTCTCTTTAGATAAAAGCATTTGACTAAATGACAATTAGCTGGAATCTTCCTTCGAAACAATATTTAAACATTTTCTTGAACTAATATTATTGTTCTATTACAAAAACAATTTACAAACAACACTTATTTACACATTTTTAAACTATAATAATACAATATTTCAAAATTCATATTTACCTTATATGTTAATACACTTACAGCATGAAAAATGATATACTGTGTAATTTTGTTATGAAAATAAAATTCTTAAAACATGACAGTTTTCACTACAAGCCAGCTTTAAGTTACTTTATGTTTACATGATGTGTTCATTTCTGTCTAATCTTCAGCAAAACTAATCTTAGATCAGATATTATATTATATTCACAAATATTCACCAACATTCACTATTTATCCAGAGACACACAGTTGCTTTACTTTTATAAAGGACAGATTTCAGTTTTAGATGTTTGGTTTTCTTATGATAAACACACAGACATCTTTTTATTCCTGTCTCTCTGTCAGCTGTGTCACCAGCATCAGACTGAAGTGATGTTTTTAGCAGAGCATGCGATGGCGGCTGCAGCACCAGGTGAGTCCACTCAGACTCTGTTAGTCTGGTTTACACACTGTCTCTCACGGTCCACACATCACACATATAAGAAGAAAGAATGTTTGTAACATCAGCAACATGTATTTGAATTTTCTGCTCAGCTGTAGTTATTATTTTATTCCTATTTAAGGTTACTGTTGTTTAGTAAGAAACTCACATCAGAGAATCAGACACGATTATTTATGATGTCTTTAAAAAATATATAAATGTATTTAACTTTAATCAGTGATTGTATATATTTACAGCTAGTTGGATTTTACTGCTTCATTATTTTATATATTGAATATGATATTTTATTGTGATTTTACTGTTGAATAAGGCACATCACCTGAAGTATTAAAAAAAACAATGATAATTTATTATTATTAAACACATTTAATCACACTCTACAGTCATTCATTAAATGGTCATTATTGGAGTCACACACCATTATACCTTTAACATATGGCATTGTT
Source organism: Helostoma temminkii (assembly GCA_900302695.1). Lineage (NCBI taxonomy): Eukaryota > Metazoa > Chordata > Actinopteri > Anabantiformes > Helostomatidae > Helostoma > Helostoma temminkii. Next base: position 6,204 of record OMLM01020224.1, on the reverse strand, counting down.
CGTGTAATAAAGATTCACATTAGATAACAGATGTAGACAGAATTAAAAATGTATTTACTTCTATGTTTACAGTCACAGATGAACATGAACCAACCATGAAACGCAGGAACAGCATTGACTTACCTCCACCTTCAAGTGAGTCGAACTGAACACAGTCAGAATTGTTTTGAAATTATAATGTTTACAGTTCATTACAGTTGCAATTAAAGTCATTCAACCCCCATTGCTTGTTTAATGGCAAAATGTACAAGCTATCTGTATGGGTGTAATCAAAAAGTAAGTAAAAGGTTTCTTGTAAAAATCCAAACTTTACAACAGAGACAGTGAGCAAACTAATAACAGAATCAGTTTTCACAAAGAATAACAGGGAATTAAAAGAGTTAAAAGTTACATGAACAGTGGCTGCACCTCCTGGACCTGGCAGAAAAAGGAAGCTGTTAAATCTGCAGCCAGATTTCTGAGAGGGCAGGTGCAGAAAAACTGTAGAAGACCTAAAATTCTTCAACTGTGTGCAGAAATTTGAAAATTGTGTGTTTTGTTAGTGGCCATTCTGCTGGTGATCTATTAAGAAAAATTCTGTGATTGACCAGAGATGCGTCATATCTAAATCCTCATTTAAATTTTAAATGAGGATTCTGCATGTTTCATGGGCCCCTGGAGAGGAAATATGATCTGAAGGGATTAAAGGTCGAAATGGAAGAGACTAATAATCCATTTGATGAGCTACAGCAACAAAATCTCAGTGTTGTACGAAGAAATTAGTGTGAAAAGATCGGTATGTGTCTCTGGAAACCAGCAATTGCATTGCTTTCAGTCAGCGTGTACACATCCTCTCTTGCATTGAGTGAATGAAACTTATGACTTACTTAAGTAAGTCACAAGAGGCTAAATCTCTTTCAAATGAATCCTTGCACTCAGATTCTTGGGTAAAGTCATTCAACCACCATATGACCTTTGTTCAGCGCTGCATGTTTGCGATTCGTCACAAGTGTATTTGCCGGAGTGAAAAAGGGATTCTGTCATTTTTCTTTAGATGTGCAAAATGTTAAGGTAGTTCCTCATGGAAATCATATGTTATATATATTTTTTGGCATTGCAAATATATTAACAGGAGTGGTAACACATTTTTAAGCCATACTTTAATTTCTTTTTTAAATCTTACTCCCTCGGGCACTCCCTTTCATCCACCCCAAATGACTTTCAGGCTTTATAAATCACATTGTGTTTGTATTTGTATTTTCTACTTCCTGTTTTTGTGCTCTTGGGCAAAAATGCCCTAATTTGCCTATTTATAAAGGCAAAGGTGCAGAATGCACTATTTTATATCAGACTCCAACTCATTCCTTTTCTGACCCAAAAACACAAGAAAAGTTGTCTCCCTTGTGTTAAAAATCTAATAAATAACCCTGCCGACAGTTAATCATGGTGAATCAGGGATGCTCTGGGGCTGCTGTGCTTCCTCAGCCACTGAAAACCTGAAGCATGTGGCAGTTAAGATGGATTCATTCAAGTGTCAGGACAAACCGTAAAGTCAACTAGTGCTGGGTTGTTGTTGGGAGTGGCTATCACAGTTTTCTGACTGGAAACCTCAGAAAATCTTTGGTGAGATTTTAAGAATGCAAAGCCAGGAATGTTAGTGAACTGGAGGCCATTGCCCATGAGGAATGGGCTAAGACTCCTCAGGAACGCTGCCAGAAGCTGGTGTTTTGAAGTGCGTCATGTTTGCAGCAGGTCACAACAGCAAAAGCTGTTCTACTAAGTGATGAAGATGCTTGTGGTGAAGGCGTTGAATCATTTCAAGACTGCAGTGGTCATTAAAGGTTGTGTTAAATTTAGAGGGACAACTTGAAGTTGTTCTAGTTTAATTTGTTTAATTCAAACAGCTGAAATTTATGTCAGTTTACCTAATTTGCAATGTGGGTTCAATATTTATGTAATAAGAAGGCAACAAAACTACAGTAATAACATGATATACTTACTGATATATTGATATATATATTGTATTATAGCTATTAAAATAACAATAATTACATAAATTACTTTACAGTGTCCGAGCTGAGGGTTGTTTTGCTGGGGAACAGCTGGTCTGCGAGGAGGAATGTGGGGAACTGCATACTGGAAGAGACTGTGTTTGATACTGAAAAACCACCAGAGAGCTGTCTGAGGGTCAGCAGACTGATTGAGGACAAGGAAATAAATCTGATCAACACCCCTGATCTGCTGCATCCTAAAATCTCTGAAGACAAATTGAACGAACATGTAGACAACTGTAAGAGACTCTCTCATCCTGGACCTCACATGTTCCTGCTGGTTCTACAGCCTGAAGACTTCACAGAGAAACACTCTAAGAGGCTGCAATCAATCCTTGAACTGTTTGGTGATCGATCATTTGATCATTCACTGGTTCTGATATCAACACCCACAGAGGAGAGTTCAGGTTCCATAGAAAAATACCTGCAGCGTCCACTGTTAGGAGACATTATGAGGAAATGTAGAGACTGGCTGTTGTGGCAGAAAAACCTTAAATATATACAACTGTTTAAGTTCATCGGCCAAATTGTCAAAGAGGCAGATGAAGATGACGAGAACTGTGATGTTTTCAAGGACGCATATTCTGATTTACCCAGTGGTTCTGAACAAGGGGGGACAGTGAAGTGGGATCCTGTTGGAGCTGTTGGTAAGTTCAGAAATATTTTTTATTATACAAAGACATATTATGCCTGGTGAAGAATTGGCTTTGTTTCATCATGATGTTTTACAGGACACGTGTGGGACTCAGCAAAAGCTGGTGTTAGCTGTGAGTAAACTTTCACAGATTTAAATTATGAAAGCATCAAGATGACATAGACACACTGCAATTCATGGCTTTGCATTTTGATAGGGGTCAAGTCTCAAGTAACATCACACACTTCATTACCAGTGGAATACAAAATCAACCAGTGTAAGTACATTTAGTCCTAATCTCAATCTGTATTAGTACAACATCTCTGCTTTTTAATTTACATGTAATGTAGTTGTTAGTATTTCTTGAATGAGCAGACTGTCTTCTTCAAACTGACTGGACATCATAGCCTCCCTCTTGCTGAATCCAACTGAAGTGTCATAACAAAGTGAATTATAAGCAGCAGGTAGATTTCAGGCCAAAAATCTACAGAAAAGGGATGAGAAATATCCGCCTTCACTGTTGATGTGTACTGCATATTCCCTGGAGCTTGTGAAACCCCTTAATCAACATCTCTGTCTGGGTCCATTCTCCCTCTGTCCATTACACCTACATCTTTTGGCAGCTTCCAGCTTTGTCTCAACTGCTCTCTGTTTGTTAGTTGCACGTATTCAGACACCTTGATGTTTTTCACACTTTGCAGTCTACAAGCAATAATCCATAATGATAAAGTAAAAACATTCTCTTAGAGCTAATATATTAAAAGCACAATTTACAAAACTATTCCATGCTAATTCAATGCTGTGCAAAAGCTCCTTTAGCGGTAAGTATAGCTTCAAATCTCCTTGATTGGGCCACTAAGGAACAGCCAGAGACTTGCCCTGAAACTACTCGAGTGTTGCCTTGTCTGTTTCCTTCATTCTATTGTCATGCTGAAACCATTGCACCTCAATCTCATGCCCAGTGACCTTATAGTAATAACTCTTGTTCAACCATGTCTCGGGAACCTTAATCAACTTCAAACAGTGCGAGGACTGTGCAACATGCAAAAATAAGATTCTTGATCTGCTGTATGTCAGTTTGCCAGTGCAAACTGTACAAGATGATCAAGAAGGCAAAATCTGTACTGGAAATAAACAGTCTGGAGGCTGTGGCAGAGAGGAAGATGGTGGACAAGATTAAATTTCAATTTCAAATGAATTTTATTTATATAGCGCCAAATCACAACAGACTCATCTCAAGGCACTTCACATATTAGGGTCAGAACATTACAACGTTATATAGAGCCCTCTACTGAGGAACACTGTCTGATAATGATAGGGAGGTTGTTCCATAGCACTGGCCCTGCTGCCAGCCGACTTCTTTTTGACCCTGGGGACAGACAAGAGCCCTGTATTCTGAGAGTGAAGGGCATGTGATGGAATATAAGGTTTAAAAAGTTCAGACAGGTATGAAGGAACACATCCGTGTGAAATGTATTCATCAAGAGCACCTTGAAGTCTTATCTGACTGTGACAGAGAGCCAATGGAGGGAAGCTGGAACTGGTGTAATGTGATTGAATTTTCAATTCAAGTCACTGGTATAACTTTCAATCGAATCTTATGGTACAGTCAGTGAAGTCTAAGCTGTAGGGAGTTCAGTGGACAAACCTCAGAAAATCTAAAGATGATGGACCAACATGTTGCGTGGTAAAGACATCTGTACTTTTACTTTGAGGAAAAATTAATAATGCAAATTACGGTGGTAGATATACCACCTAAGGAAAGGTGAAAAATACAGTAGTGAGATCAGCTCTGCTGTATGGGTTAGAGACTCTAGCAGTGAGGAAGACAAGAGGCAGAGATGGAGGTAGCAGAGATGAAGATGTTGAGGTTCTCTTTAGGAGTGATGAGGATGGGCAAGGTTAGGAACGAGCACATCAGAGGGACAGCACAGGTTGGCTGTGTTAGGGACAAAGACTGAGATGGTTTGGACATGTGCAGAGGAGGGATAGTGGTTATATTGGTAGAAGGATGTTGGAGATGGAGCTGCCAGGCAAGAGGTCAAGAGGAAGGTCAAAGAGAAGAAATATGGATGTGATAAAAGAGGACATGAAGTTAATTGATGTGAGAGTAAAGGATGCCCAGGTTAGAGATAGGTGGAAACAGATGTTTTACTGTGGTGACCCATGATGGGAACAGCTGAAAGAAGAAGAACAACAACATTGTAGTGTTGTAGTTGAAGTATACACAAGTATGTTTTTCCAGGTGGCTCCTCATCATTGGCAGTTACTCTCTCCATCAGATTAAGTTAGCCTGTGACACAGGTTTGATAAAAATGTTAATGTACCCTCTCCACAAACACGATATAAACTATTATCCCCTCCCTTTTGGTTGTCGGCTGGCCTCTCATTGTTTTCCACCATGGTTAGGTTCTTGCCTTCTCTTATGACCTAATAAGATCACTTATTCTCATCAACCCCCTGACTGTAATAATGTCTTCTGCTTGCTGTGTTGCAGTTGCTTTACTCAGGATTGTGCTGGTGGGGAAAAGTGAAGACAAAAAGACAAAACTTGGTAACTTCATTGTCCAAGGTCAACGTTTTCACTTCCAAAAACTACCAAAACTCAAGCAAAGTGTGGCCATCTGTGGGGAACAGAAAGGAAAATCTCTAATAGTAGTAAAAACACCAGATCTGTTCAGTCTGTTTTATAAGACGATAAGAGAAGAGATAAAACAATGCATGAGTCTTTGTCCACCAGGACCAAATGTTCTGCTGTTGTTAGTGAAACCTTCGGAGTTTAATGAAGAAGATCAGGAAAAACTGAAGTTCATGATGAGTTTGTTTGGTCAAGATGCTTTTAAATACTCAATGGTGATTATAACAGACAAGAAGAAAAGGCCAAGTTCAACTCAGCTGCTAGAACAATGTGAAGGAAGACAATACAATATGTCTGAGAATAACCATGAACAGTTGATGGAGAAGATTCAGAACATTGTGGATAAAAACAAAGGAACCTTCCTAACCTTCACTGAAAATACTGTAAACCTGGTTCTGTGTGGGAGGAGAGGAGCAGGGAAGACTTCAGCAGCCAAGGCCATTTTAGGTCAGACAGAGCTTCATTCAGTCTCCAACTCATCAGAGTGTGTTAAAAATCAGGGAGAGGTGTGTGGACGTTGGGTTTCCCTGGTGGAGCTCCCTGCCTTGTATGGAAAACCTCAGGAGACAGTGATGGAGGAATCATTGAGGTGTATCTCCCTCTGTGATCCTGAGGGTGTCCATGCCTTCATCCTGGTCCTACCTGTGGCTCCTCTCACTGATGAAGACAAGGGAGAGTTACAGACCATCCAGAACACATTCAGCTCTGGAGTCAATGACTTCACCGTGATTCTGTTCACTGTGGAGTCAGATCCTACAGATCCAGCTGTTGTTAACTTTGTAAGAGAGAACAGAGACATCCAGGAGCTCTGTCAGAGCTGTGGAGGAAGATATGTTGTTCTCAACATCAAGGACAAGCAGCAGATCTCTGAGCTGTTGGACACTGTGGAGAAGATGAGACCC
>OMLM01020223.1:31844-63718 GCA_900302695.1 Helostoma temminkii | reverse complement strand
GCGCACCTTCCCTTTGCCAGCAGAATGAGAAATAAAACGGCCCCTTTAATCACTTTCTGTGGCAGACTCACTCCAGTGATTTGGTGGCTGAAGCACAATAAATAAATAAAAATATGTAATTGTACCATTATTATTTATCTTTATTAAAATGTCTGATTGACATGTTGCTGGCCTGTATAGCAATGGCAGCTGCTATGCAGGAAGTGGGAGGGGTTTTGTATACATGTTATGGAATGGCTGAGGCAGAAACCTGGTGTATAATGCTCCTTTAATAAGTTTAAAGAAAATGTTTTGTGCATGGCAGCAAATAAAGCCTGCACATATTTGCGTTCACAGGACGAGCTATAGTTTTAATTAACAGATGTAGTAACACTGTGTAGATGCTTACAATGACATTCAAGTGTGCTCAAAATCACTGACCATATGTTTTATGCTACTTATAAAATGCTATATGCCCTTTTTGTTATTGCATCTTCTCTAACCTGTCTGCCTTCTCTCTCCCTCATGTGCTATAGGAAAGCAGTGCCCCGAGGGCCAACTGCAATAAGATGATAATGATGTTTACAGATGGCGGCGAGGATCGTGCACAGGAAATTTTTGAGAAGTACAACTGGCCCAACAAAACGGTGAGTCCGTTTCCCATCAGGCTGTCTGTCTATTCATCTACTCACTACTCACTTCATCTACTCACTGTGACAACCTAAAACATCATGCATGTCCAGAAATTGTCTTAGCCGACCCTTTTCTTTCTCCATCACCCAAAAGTTTCTGCTGACGCTGTGTCATTATAGCACAGACAGTTGTGGTAGTTGGGCTGACAGACATGCCAAGCACTTCAATCTGGGCACATTATGTCCTCTCCAAGCTTTCTTCACTTCCATTTTGGCTGTTCTGATTCTGGCTTTTTCCTCTTGTGATTCATCTCTTTAGTCTTCAGCTCTGCTGCTCTCACCAAACCCCCACACCCCCTCCCCTCCTCTCAATATGTTTCTCGTTCCTTCGCTCTTCTGTCTTTTGTTGTTTTGCTGCTGGTGTTAACAGCTCTGACCTTCTGACTAATTAGCCACTTTATCATCAGAGCTTATAAAATTACAGCCAATAGAATCTCAGTTTGTGTCTTTGTTCCTATCGTGTTGTCTTTGCCATGTCTCCTTTCCTCCATTTTGCAGCCCCACCAATATTTATTCTGTTATCTGTTACCATCCTGTTCCCTCTTGACGGCTGCTGTCATGCAAGCATAAGCTACAGTTTGACAACTCTCTCACTGCAGTCTGTGTTGGAAAGAGTTGTGTGAGTTGACTGGGAGGCTAGTCTAATCACAGCCAGCATGTGTGCATTGTAGTTGTTGTAACAGTGGACCTTTTCCCATCCAGAAGTAGGTTTGTGGGACATGATTTCACTCCAGGGTTGTAGCTGCTGCTGCTGCAGGGATTTGGTTTATTGCTGTTTTAATTCTTTGTGTGTCTTTCAAATGATTCATCTCTTTTGTTCTGTCTGTCTCTATCATTTGTCTCTTGTTCCATCCAGGTTCGTGTGTTCACTTTCTCCGTTGGCCAGCATAATTATGATGTCACCCCTTTGCAGTGGATAGCTTGTGCCAATAAAGGTAAGTGGATACGATGTTTCTACTAAAAGCATGTGTTTGTTTGTAAAATATAAAATAGATTCATTATGGTGCAGATGCAGTTTACATCATACTCATGCTCTGGCTGTATCTTCCTAAATGTTTTCCTATTTCTTAGTAAACCACACTTTGATTTTTTTAGAGTGCCATGTACTCCCTGCATAGAACCTTTGGTCTAGCCTTAGAATAACAATTTGACTTCTGGCACTTGCTCTTAATTGTGATGTCATGTTTCCCACAACCACAATGCATTGTTCTTGTTGTATGCAATGTTCTGCGGGAAACTTGAGCATGAGCCATATTTATGAGGTAAATAACTGCTGCTAGTTGAAGCACTTGAACAGTCCTCTGATGAGTTGATCTAATCTGCCTGAATGTCATCAGAGTGAGTAACGTTACGGTTATGGTCAAAGAAAGCACACTTCGGAAGACATTTAGGTCAACAGACTCGTAACTTTTAATGAAAATAAAATTAAATGTTTCAACATGCCTACACTATTACAAGCCTGTCACCACTAAGATGTATTCAGGTGTCTGTCCTACTGCATGTGATGGTGAGATCAATACTTTATTAATTTAAATCTGCCACAGTACCTAAAATAACTCGTGCAGCCGTGCTTCTGACTGACAGTCTGACAACACATATGACTCAGCTGCTCTTCCTGTTAGCTGCATTGTCTGCATGAATCTCATCTTGACTCTGATAATTTTATCCCAGCCTAACTCAGACTGTGGTCGCTGTGCTCAGTTTTGAACACTGTTATTTTTAAACCAATCCCCACTTCTCTTACTCTCTCTTTTGTGGCTTGATTTAATATTGTTTCTCAGTGTTACAGTTTATCTGAAGCTGCTCCTCTATGAGGCCTTTAGTTGTCTGTATGAAGCCTCGACCAACTGCTGCTGATGATTAGCTTATTGCCAGTGGAGCCAAGTGTCTCAGAAGTTGTTATTAATTAGCAGGGGGAGTCTGGTAGCTGGATGATTACTATGCCATCTCTTTGTCAGGCTGGGGAATGTCCAGGATTACGTCTCTGTGCCAAAATGCTTTCTTCTGCTCACGACTAGTGATTACCATGGTACTAAAGGTTCTGCTAACGTAATACAATAATGTTGACACAACAGCCTCAATGGAGCTGTCCTCTCATATACTCAGTACTAATTACTCTTTGGTATCTCACTCCAACAGAGCTAGCTCCCTGACACTTCCACAGGCCCTAACCCTTCACCCGTGACATACACACATTTGACAAACTGTAGTAACACACATAACTAGGCCACTTGGAGATGCTAGCTGTTGTCTCACTTGAGCTGCAATCTCATCTTAAGTAACCTCTCTGTGACTCTTGAAGACAGTGGAAAAAGAACATGTCAAGAGTTATCTTCAGGAAATAGGTGAAATGGAGGATAAAAGCAGCAAATATGATATGTTGCACTGGTGAGCCTAATACCTCCAGGAAAGTGGTGTATTTAAGCTAGCAATAAAATATCCCATAGGCTCAAGATGGCCATTCACAATAGAAGAAGTCCTGAAACATATGAAATTCTATATATATTTACAGTGCCTATAAAAAGTATTTACCCCCTGGATGTTTCACCCTTTCATTGTCATTATAAATCAATAATGGTCAATATAAGTTGGCAACTTATAGAAAAAATACCCCATTAATGTCAAAGTGAAAACAGATTTTTTCAAGGTAATGTCAATTAAATAAAAATGAAATCAGTGTTTACATTAATATTCACCCCCTTTAAAATGACTGACCTAAAACAACAGAGGTCCAGATATTTGGTTCTAGTAGAACCACAATTAGTGAAGTGGGGATCACCTGAGTGCAGTGAATGTGTCTCAAGTATAAAGACACTTGTGTCTGGAAGTCCCAGTCACTGGTTAATCAATATTCCTGGCTACTATTACACCATGAAGACAAAAGAACACTCCAACCAACTCAGAGAACAAGTAATTGAAAAGTCAGGGAATGGATACAAAAAAATCTCCAAGGCACTGAACATCCCCCGGAGTTCAATGAAATCAATCATCAAGAAATAGTAGAAAGGCACATGTCTAAATCTGCTTAGAACAGACCATCCACACAAACTGAGTGACCAACTAGTGAGAGAGGCCACTAACACAACGATGACTACTCTGTGGGAGTTACAAGCTTCAGCAACTGAGATAGGAGAGACTGTGCATACACCAACAATTGCTCCAAGAGAGAGGGGCAAAGAGAAAGTGACACTGTTGAAGAAAATTCATGTTAAATCATGACTTTGAGTTCGCCAACAGACATGTGACTTTTTGGTCATATGAAAGTAGGTTTTTTGGTCTGATGGGACCAAAATGGTGTTTTTGGCCATCAGACAAGACGCTATGTTTGGCAGACACTAAACACTGCACATCACCACACATTCACCATCCACCACTGCGAAACATGGTGGTGGCAGCATCATGGTGTGGGGATGCTTTCCGGCAGCCTCTTGTTAAGGTAGAGGGTAAGAGGAATGCAGCAAAATATAGGACAATCCTGGAGGACAATCTTATTCAGTCGGCAAGACAACTACGGCTTGGGAGAAGATTTGTTTTCCATCAAGACAATGACCCGAAGCATACAGCAAAAGCTACACAGAAATGGTTTACTGACAAAGGTGAATGTTCTGGAGTGGCTGAGTCAAAGCTCAGACCTCAATCCAATAGAGAATTTGTGGATGGACTTGAAAAGGGCTGTTAACACTTGATCCCCATGCAACCTGACTGAGCTTTAGCAGTTTTACAAAGAAGAATGGTATAAACTTCCAATGTGCAGATGTGCAAGCCTAATTGAGACCCATCCACACAGACTCTGTGCTGTGATTGCACCCAAAGGTGCATCTACTAAATATTGACCTGATGGGGATCACTATTAATGCAAACACTAATTTTGCCTTTTTTATTTAATTGACATTACTTTGTAGAAACCTGTTTCATTTTGACATTAATGAGGTATTTTTCTACATTTTTTTTGTCACTGCTTTTGTTGGCCATTATTGATTTATAATGTTAATAAAAGGGTGAAACATCCAAGGGTAAATACTTTTTATAGGCACTGTATGTGATAAACTTATGACAGTTGTGTATTTTCAAATAAGATATGAAAACTAAATATGTATTGCAAGTAGTGCATGCTGGTCACCATACAGAGGAAAATACATAGTTGTGCTTGACATAGCATATCTATATTATAGTACCCAAGTAAAATTTACTTGATGCTGTAAACAGGATTCTTAGCTTAGCCACATACAGTCTAAAAACTTCATACTATCACCAATATTGTCAGATTCATTGCATATGACAGCATATATTTTGTACTGTAGCTGTTCAAAGGATAATATGATGATATATGAGGAAAATTGACTTATAATAGTGCTTAGACATTATGTAAATAACCATCACAAAAAAATTACTTATTGACTTAAATGCTTTTCACACTGCAGTTCTCTGTTAGCTTACGCAGCAAAGACAAGGTCCATACTCGTACTATTCAGTTACTGCCTATGATTTTCTCTCCATACGTCTCACAGAACTTCACCATACAACCACAGATGCCAATCTCTCTGGCACACAGCCAGAGAACTGGCACAAACTGCTGCTCTGAACAATACTATAATAAATAGCTGCACTCTGTGATTGTGTGTGCAGAGATGTGTATGTATGTGCATAATGTCTGCATGCATGTGTATGCAAATCAATGAGCCAGAGAAGGCAAATCTCAAACACAGACCACTGTGGCAAAGTGCATAATGTATCAAAATAATGAGAGTCATCTCTGCCTTTTAACATTCTGGGGATACAGTCTCCATTTTGCGACTCTTTGTATAAACACTCATGGCTTTAATAACTTGGGGAGCGGCATAGTTATTGACCCAGTCGGTCACTCTCTTCCATTTCTAATCAGCTGCAGCAGCAGCGCCTGGGGCTCAACATCCCCAATAAGCCTCCACATTTACATCCTACAGCACAGCCATGAGCGTGGGGAGGTCAATGGCTACAAGCTCCACCATGTCTGCGTGTCTCATCAGCTGGAGATGATGTGTGTAATAACATGGAAGAGATTAGACTCCAGTCTACAAATGGATGACTTGTGTATACACACATGTGATTGTTTAAGTCTAGAAAATGTAAAGCCCTGAGACAGACGTGTACTATGATGAAGCCTACATGCAAACTGTTGGAATAGAGCAGTCATTGTTTCCTCTTTATCCTCAGGTTACTACTTTGAAATTCCATCAATTGGAGCCATTAGAATCAACACCCAGGTAAGATATATGGACCTCTATGAATCCACAAAAACATTCAAGAAAAAAGCTAGCTCATTCTTCTGTCATGTTTGCTCTGATGATAATTACACAGATTATAGATACCTTTAAGTATACTACAACAAAGGGCCAGAAGACAGCACAGCTGGAAGTCTAGAAAAAAGGTAGTGACAGGTAGAGATGAAGCGATAACAAATATGATTTTCTCTGAGAATGATTTTTGTGAGCGCTGATATAAAAACCTTCAAATCTCTTTCTCTTTTATTGTCTCTTTCTTTCTTCCCGCTGTGTGGCGTGGGGGAGACACACACCCAGGGCCCTGCCACCCTCCATATTCTTTTGAGGCATTATGAGCTTCTAGAGGCCATTGGCTTAGCTTCATTCCAGCTGTAGAAATTGACTCGGTTGCTGTGAGGTGATGTAGCTACCCCACACCCCTTCGCTCCCTCATTCCCCTCCTCCTCTCCTGCTCGGCCCCGGTGAGCGATCACGCCCCAGAATAGACTGTCAGCTGTTCCATTAACTCTGGCATATTTATATTCTGAGACCTGCCACTTACTTTAATAGGTTTTCTGAAGGTGGGTGACTACAGCTCTCTGTGTTGGCCGAGAAGACACATTGGTCTGCCTTATGTTATTTAAACATACTCTGTCCTTCAATGTTGCACTAGTCTCACTTCACTAAGATGACAACGTGAAATAACAAATGTACTATAGATGGCAAAAGTATTATTATTTATTTTGAATTAACATATGTGGAAGATTTTTGAAAATGACTGACACTTCATTTTCTGTTTCATTGTGGTTATCTGTGACTGAAGTCTTATTTAAAATTTTACTTCAACCACTGTGGCGTCTTTGCTCAGAGGAGAAACAGTACCAGCCCTGGCAGTTAGGATGTTTTGTCTTTGGAGAGAACACACTGATGAGTTTACTCTGTGCGATCATGGTTGTTACGTTACCCTGGGAGACTGCAGCATTTAATCAACGTTCAGAGATACTGCTGGAGTCTATATTGCTCTGATTTCTTTGGCTCACACATCTCTGATTGCTGACTTTTTATGTTTCCTAGATTGTTCTAGCCATGCAGAAAATTTCCCCTATATACCGTGAAAAGGTCTAGCTGTCATTGTCCTGATGGAATATCTCCCTGTGGCACGTTAAACTGGACTTTTATTGAGCTAATAATAGAATAGGTTACGCCTGTCAGCACCTCACTGTTCAGGCGATGAAAAACAAACGGTCAAAAGCATAATACTGAAATTGCTGTGCATATACAGGGCAGCGCTTTTGTGTATCAAGGATAGGGTCATAGCAAGGGTCAGAAATGTCCCTTTTCAATGCAAAATGGGTGAAAATTTGTCATTATGGAAGAACCGCAAACATTTTTTAAAATTAAGATTTAACCCAGAGAGCTCTTTTTTTATTTTTTTTTTACTGATCTTGTTTTATATTTAATTGTATTGTGTTGAAAAGTAAACATCGACATTTGGCATGGCAACTCACTGACGGAGGAATGAGTTTGCAGCTTTTGTAATTGTGGGTACAAGTATACACAGTCAAAGTAACACTTTTTCTCTCTGGTCTTTACCACAAGGCACTGAATACTATGCAATCATCCTATCAATGGGAGGCCTTTTTTTTTTTACTCTGAAGTGTGTTTGATCCATATGTAATGAGGTCACCCACTCAATAATTTTATCATTTACACTCCATCTCCAAAATGACATGGATCAATAGGTTGTTTACAAAAAAAGACATCTCAGCTGTTGCAAGACGTGGCTCCTGAAAACACTAGAATATAGTGAAAATGATGTATGACTCATAGGCTTAACCCCTCACCTCTGTTCATAATCTCTGTGGGACATTCCCACAGTGCCAGTGCTGACAGTAGAGTCTCTGGGAAAATGGCCTGTTTGCACATTGTGCCATTGACACCCTTAATGTGTTTTTAATAGCTCCTTCATAATGATGAAAAACTGCCTTGAGTGACTCAGGACTAGGGGCTTTATGGCTCTGCAGGACCAGGCTGCTGCTGCTGGCCCACTGGTTTATGTGGTGACAGCAAGGAGGCTGGTCAGGGTCTTATAGTTTTATGACAGATGATGGCTCTTCCAGCTCTTTGCTTTTAAGGCCTGTACATGACAAGCACCATAAACATCTGTTTGATTATGTGTTTATTGTGTGGTCAAACTAATGTGTGTGGCTTTGCTGGTGCAGGAGTACCTGGATGTCCTGGGCCGCCCTATGGTGCTGGCTGGGCCTAGAGCCAAGCAGGTGCAGTGGACAAATGTCTACCAGGATGCGCTGGTGAGAGAGAAATCACAAAAAAGAAATTAATTAGATCAACCCGTAAATCACATTATGTGAGCTTCTGCAAAAACAATCTTCTGCAGTATAATTAAAATTTCTTATTCAATGTTCAAATATTTACTTACTAAATGCTATACTATATGTAATTTTGGTGTCACCATTTTTGTCATCTTTCATCAGTTACAATTTTTCACTAATTAAATTTCAGATCATTTATTTGCAGCTTGTTTTGTTCATTGGTTTCAACTTTTAATTATGAAATCTGGAAAATATGAAATGCTGTAATTGTAGTTCTGTATGTCTTATATAGGGTCTGGGCCTCGTCATCACTGGGACGATGCCAGTCTTCAACCTCACTGCTGATAGTGGAAGCTCTCAGGTAGAAACAACACTGCACTGTGACACATGCAGCTTAAAATAGTCACACTTTTACAAACAAGCAAACAATATGACCTCAAGCTCTTTCTTTGGATTTACAAAGATATAATGTTGTTCCACCTGTGACAGGTTTTGAATCTCTTTGGTGCTGTTGACCATCATCAGTCACTTGTAACAGCATTCATCCCAGTCCTGCTCTTAAAGACAACACCTCCCCCCTGAGGTCACAACAGGCATCACAACCACCCAGCTGTAGTATAAGCTACTTTTCAAAGAGCAGAGACAAATAGAGCTTTTCAGAATCCACAAGCAACATATTTACTCTAATCTTATCTCACAGGCTAAAGCAACGAAGATGCCACAAACATATTCAGTCTGGGATTGACTGTAAAAAAATATGGAGTAATCAAATTGCAGTCAAAGTGAAGTCAAAGATGGCACAGAGTTGTTGTCAGCACTCTCACTGTTCAGCAAGCAGCTCTGTGTGATTCTCTGATGCCAGCAGGGGCTGTGGATAGAGAGCTAATAATTGCATTATGTGTTTTTCATACAGAACCAGCTCATCCTGGGAGTCATGGGAGTAGACATTGCAATCAGCGAAATCAAAAAGAAGACTCCTACATATAGAGTGAGCATTCTGTACACTCACTGTCACTCTCATAGCAATTGCATATCGCTCACTGTTGAATCCTATCTTCATTCTCTGTCTGCCTGTTTAGCTTGGTGCCAATGGCTACACCTTTGCTATTGACCCTAATGGCTATGTACTGCTGCATCCCAACCTGCGACCTAAGGTAGGTCCAACTTTTAAGCCCACCCTGCACCTAATGTGTCTGCTGCTTCTGTTTCTTGATCTAAATTTGGATGTCTCCTTCCTCTGATTTTCCTCTGTCTCTGTTCAGATCATTAACTTCAGGGAGCCTGTCACTTTGGACTTCCTAGATGCAGAGCTGGAGGACAGCAACAAGGAGGAGGTAAAAACAACCTCTCTAAAACATCATTATCAGTGTGTGTGTCACGTATTTCATATAATCCTTATATTTGCAACTTCCCTTTCTGTATATATTTGTATGCCTTCTCATGCCGCAGCATTTCCTTTTCATTTTAGATCCGTCGACTGATGATTGATGGCAAATCAGGGCAAAAGAAAATCAAAACACTCATTAAATCGGTTGATGAGGCAAGTTATGAGTATATGAGACTCAATATGTAAGACCTTCCTGAACACTGTTGTAATGAACCTAAATCATTCAGTATGTTTAGGATCTGTTGTTTCCTTCCAATTATGGGAAGAGACGTGACAAGGATGTGACGGTGTTATTTATCAGCATCTCTTTGTGGTTGTCAACAGAGGTACATAGACGAGGCTATACGGTCGTACACATGGACACCTGTGGAGGGTACAGATTACAGGTAGGATTCAAATCAAACATCATCACCTGACCTCAGACCAAAAGATTGCACAACTCAAAGCTGTGAGTGGAGTCCACATTTGACAACTTCATATTCCTCTGTTTTTAGTCACCAGTCTCAAATTGTTTAACTGTCGCTGTCACTATCACTCATTTGGAACAGACAAAATCTATCACTGAATACAGGCAGCTTGCTCACTCGCCGTCTGCATTTGCATTAAATAATTCTTCTGAATCACCCAAATTAAAGAACCATTTTTTTCTCTCTCATAAAAATCCTTGTCGGTACTTTAAGCACAAATTAATTGCACAGTTTATTCATCTCAAAATGTTCTTGAACATTTTAGGTTTCATCATAATGATATTTCCTCCAGGCTACACTCCACAAATTGCAGTTTTTCAATCATCCTACAAATGCCTGATGTGTGTTATTTAGTTCATTTGATGGCAGCGTGCCTGGTACTGGATGAGTCCATATGAAGATATTTTCTGCACAAGTTCATAAATATTAAACTCAAGAGAAATTCTAGTGTGTCTAAGATTACACGTGGGTTATTGCTGTTGCCTGCAGTTGACAGATTTTACCTTAGCCAGTCATTCAACAGACTTTAGAGTTAAGGGTAATATATGAGACTTTGCTCATACAGTTGGTGACACCAGATGTTTCTTTCGATCAAAATTAGCTTTATGTTCCAGATCCATTTATGGATCCATTTATGGAGCTTTATGTTCCAGATCCACGTGTCTCAATCTGAACCCGATACTGTCACAGCCTGATTTTCTATTTGTTCCAACTGATCATCTTATTGAGTTATATTTTATCTTTGGACAGCACCACAGATTAAGAGGTGGGATAATAATTTCTATTTTTCTCTCTTTAATCTTCAGCTCTGGTAAAATGGAAAATATTTAGTCAGTTTTGCTTTGTAATGTTTCATCATCACTGTAGAGCAAAACAGTTTTTTTTTGTTTTTTTGGGGGGATTTGTCACACTTAAATGATTCTGATAATCAAACAAATTTTAATATTACACAAAGATAACCTAAGGAAATAAAAAATGCTGTTTTCAAATGATGATTTCATGTATTAAGGGAAAAAAGCTGTCCAAACCTGAACAAGTAACTGCTAAACTCAATAACTGGTTGTGCCACCTTTGGCAGCAACAACTGCAATCGAGTGCAAAGAGTCTTTCACATCACTGCGGAGGAATTTTTGGCCCACTTTTTTCAGAATCGTATTAATTCAATCAATCACATTAAAGGGTTTCGAGCATGAACGTCCTCTTTAAGGTCATACCACAGCATCACAATCAGATGTAAGTCCAGACTTTTTTTGTTTTGTTTAAAACTTATCAGCCGTGGACTTTTTATTGTCTTTTAAATTATTGGCTGCAGCGCTTGAGATTCAGGCCATAAATTGATGGCCTGGTAGAGCGCAGAATTCATGTTTCTATCAATTATGACAAGTCGTCCAGGGCCTGAAGCGGCAAAGCAGCTCCAGACCATTACACTACTACCACCATGTTTAACTGTTGATATGATGTTCTTTTTATTGAAATGCTGTGTTAGT
The DNA here is from genome assembly GCA_900302695.1 of Helostoma temminkii. NCBI lineage: Eukaryota > Metazoa > Chordata > Actinopteri > Anabantiformes > Helostomatidae > Helostoma > Helostoma temminkii. Next base: position 52,133 of record OMLM01020223.1, on the reverse strand, counting down.
TTTACACCAGATGTAACAGGTGTAACAGGATGCACACCTTCCAAATGTCAAATTGTGTCTCTTCAGTCCACAGAATATTTGCCCAGAGGTCTTGGGAATAATTAAGATGTTTTTGGCAAATGTTCCTTTGTGTTATTTTTGGTTAGCAGTGGCTTTTGCCTTTTGCCCAGTCTCTTTCTTAGTCTTTCTTAAAATATGTCTCTCATTTAATTTTGGTAGGTCAGCCACTCCTGGGAAGGTTTTCTCCATTTGTGGATAATGACCATGGTTTGCTGAAGTCCCAAAATCTAGAAATGATTTTGGACACATGTCAATGCTTTGTTTCTAACGTATCTTTGATTTTTTTTTCTTTTAGTGTGCTTCACTTTGTCACTTTGTGCTTCACTTTAGTAGTGATTTCTTGATTCAACAGGGCTGGCAGTAATCAGATGTGAATGTGGCAGGTGAAATTGAACTCAGCTTTCCAAAAAATGTAGTCAATCACAGTTCATTTATGATTTAGCAAGAGTGGCTATTACTTTTTGACATAGTTAAAGCAAACGCTGGATTGCAGTTGTTGCTGTCAAAGGTGGCACAACCAGTTATTAGGTTTAGGTTGCAGTTATTTTTTCGCATAGGGCCAGGCAGATTTGGACAGTTTTTTTCCCTTAATACATGATGTCATCATTTGGAAACTGCATTTTGTGTTTACTCAGCTTATCTTTGTGTAATATTAAAATTAGTTTGATGATCTGAAGCATTTAAGTGTGACAAAAAAATTAAAATCTTTTTTATAACATGAAAAACATATATATACATATGTGTGTATACATATATATACACACACACTCTGGATGGAAAATTATCAATATTTTTATAGTCACAATAGATTAGATGTAATGTAAGAACTGTCGTTAGTACCAAACTCACCCAGCTCTGCAGTTCTCCCCATCCCACAGTGCCAGTCTCAGTAGTGTGATCTCTAGCTGCATCAGACACCTGTTTTTCAGCAAAAAAAATCTCTCATGAAATGACTTGACTGCAACAGCAGACAAAGGGTAGCTGAGGAATCTAGTGTAGCTTTATCAGCTAAGCCAGATGGAGCTGGTTGAAACTAAACGTAAACTAAAGCATACAAATGTTAGCTCTGTATCTGCTGGTTGTGTTAGGAAGCTGTTGGTTTGCTTGATTGCCAAAGAAAATCAATTTTAAATTAAATTGCAGTTACATAATTTTATGTGTGTTGTGTGGCTGTCTAAAGCAGGACCTTCTGTGCTTATGTTTCTTTATATGAGTTTGCATGTGCATTGAAAAATGTGTTCCTGATTTTCTGCCTCTGCCTCATTACCTCAGTTTAGGGTTGGTACTGCCCACATATAGTGAGAACCACATCAAGGCCAATCTGAGTGACCAGATCCTTCAGGTGCAGTGTAAGTACCCATGAATACCCAGCGTCCTTCACTTCTGTCTCTCTCTTCTTCTCTTCCTCTCTTTCCGCTTTATTCTCCCCTCTCTCCCAAATATGACCTTACGTTCTTATTGAGTCCTTTGTCCTGGGTCTCCAACATCATCATAGGGAGTGTCCGAGCGGAGTCGCCTGCCCCTTCCCGCCCTCCTCCCTTTCCCCGCCTTTTCTGCGCTCTCTGATAGGCAGGATCATACCTGAGTCCTCTCGACTCCTCTACTGCCCCCTGTTCCCTCCTGTCTTCATGCTGTGCTGTAAAATGGTGATGTTTTTTCTTCACACTGGCTGAAGAAAAAAATAACTCAACTGACAGAAAGGTGAAAGCTGTGGTTTTACTGTGTTACTCAGGTGAAAATAATGGTGACCTTTGTGCTATTATTTTTTTTGCCAAATGCTCTCGCCTCTTCTCCACCAAGTAATGATTCTGAAGCATCTGTGTTTGAAGTATTTGATGTTCTGAAAAATTGTGAAAACATGCATGCTTTTCACTCCTTATCATGGGTTTTATGATTTTTGGGAAATTTCATTTGGTTGTGTGTATTTATTTATTTACTTATTTATTTTTTCTGTGGATTGTGTGCAATGTTTCTCAGCTTTGGAATCATTCAGTCAATAAACTCCCACACGGCCTGAGCTAAGGGCTTGTCAAATGTGGGAGTTTGGGTTTTTGTGGGTCTGAATGGGGACACATGTTGTCTCTCTCATCCTTTCTTTGTCCAGACCCTGTTAATCCCCTATTTTCCTGGTTCATTTCATTTACTTTTTGTTCCACCATGGTTATTTCCCACAATTACTGGTTTAGTCTTTACTGTTTTCCTTTCCTGGATTTCCCAGTTTTCTTTCTTTCTCCCATTTGTTTTCCGTTTTCTCGTTTGCTCTTGCAAATAAGATGTTTGCTCTTCATTTCTTTTTCTCTTGTCTTGTTTGACTTAAATTGGTTTCTTTCTTTCAAGAAAACAATATTTTTATTCAAACAGTAATTGAATAAAATATTGTCTGTGATTCCCCCCCTTCCCACCCGATCCTCTGTTTCTTTTCTTGCTCACTCCTTCTCTGATGGATCCACACAGTGCCATACACCAAGGGCAAGTATACTCAATATTGGTCCACATACCTTACCTTTACTTCCTACTTCCTACCGCTGCCTCCTCCTCCCTTTCCCCTCCCCTACTGCTTACCTCCCTCCTACCCTCACCTGTCCAGCCTGCTTGCCTCTGTTCCTGCCCGTCTTGCCTCCTCTTCCTCCCTTTTCCCTCTTTTTTTCTTCCTCCTCTTCCTTCTTTTTTCCCTCCTTCTCTTCCTCTTCACCCTCTTGCTGCAGCTCAGATCCCATTTCTCCCACGATGGCTCTTCCAGTCTCCCAACTTCACCCTCCACCCCCACATATCTGCTGCTCCAGAAGCAAATAAAAAGCCTACAGCACCCAAGGAAGACAGATATTCATGTTCTCTGTTAAAACTTGTCTTTTGTTCACCCCTCCTCCAGTAAACCAGACCCTAGCTCCAAACGGGTTGCCTTTCTCCTCTCTTTCTTTCACTTTCTTCTTGTTTTCTTTCACTATTTTTCTCTCTTTTTCTCACTTTGGTTTTTTTTTTGTCTTTCTTAGTCATTGATTCTCTTTCACTTTTGTCTGTCTCCCTCTTTCTTTTTTCTTACAGTGTGATTAGGTGATAAATGTCTCGCAGCTGTCACACTAAGGCTCAAGTATTGACAGAAACATTCCCTCTTACAATAGCCTGATCAGTTTGAGCTGACTGATCATTATGTACAGTAAAAATGTTTGCTATAACATTTCCATGATGTAGGAAGGTAAACACTAGTCTGAAAGATTGACCTTCTAGTAAGCATATTATAGTACAGCAGGACACATCATGTATCTGCAAATAATGATTTACTTCTAGTCAACAAATCAGGATTTCTTGTGGTTATATTTTAGTATAATAGTAAATGAATTAATCTGAATTAAAGTAGAACACTTCTCTAATGATTGTTAGTTGCTCTAGTATCTTCCCATAGCTGGAGGCACTGTAGCCTGCAGACTGACACTTACAGGGCTGAGCTGTGTCCTGCCCACCCAGGTCCCCCCATGTTGTCAGGTGTCAGGGCGCAGCACCTGACTCCTGTGTCGTCCCTCTGTACTCCTTGTCTTCATCAGCTTGTCTCCCTCCCTCCTCACCCCTCAGACCGCCAGGGGCATGGCTCAACGCACCTCAGTAAACCTGACCCTGGATGTGCACGGCATTGTGGGCGGAAAACTACCTGGGCACTCTATTTTAGCTCTAAAATTAAACATTTCACTCCTCTGCTGTACAGAGTTACAGGTCATGATGAAATAAGAAAATAACATGTTGGATCTCAGACTCGCCTGTTTACTTTAATAATAACGTCTGTGTTTTGTCTGTGAATGATGAAATGAAGTTGCCCTTTGACATGCCCTTCACAATGCAATGCATTTCCTCTCATTATGAGTCTCTCTGAGCCCTCTCCCCTGCCAGTCTGAGGGGTGACCACTTCCATCAGGACCTTCACCCACCTCCCCTGCAATAGTTGGCCATGTTGATGCCTGCCTGATCTAAAAGCACTCATTCTCTGTGATCTGTCTGAGAACTTGCTTCCTGACACATCACGTCTGGTCAAGTCAGTTCTCAGACACCTAAAATATGTTAGACTGTCGCTAGACCAATCAGAAAATGTTGTCAAAGTGAAAAAAGGAGGCTAAAAGATGTGAGTGCTTGTGAAAAAAAGCAGTTGTCCACCGAGAGTCAGGTTGCATTTTAGGCACCATATTGGCTAACGCTAGTGTTCCCATGATACCTCAGTGTTGCTATGGTAAACTCCCTTCTGCGTCCCCGCACCTCTGAAGATCAGCTGCTGTTTGCCCACAGCTCCCCACTGCTCTGCCCACTGCTCTTCCCAGATAATCTTCCCCTTTCTGTTGCAGATTTTGAATCACTACTGCCAAACAGTTTTGAGTCTGAAGGACATGTATTCATTGCTCCCAGGTAGCCCTCTGTGTGATTGCTTGCTGTTGTTGTGGTCATCAGTTTCTGGTCTTGTCTTCACATCTTTGGTGTACATTATACTTTTTTAAATTTATTTTGTTCCCACTGCAGTGCCGTTGTGAAATATGTCATTTTCATTTTGAGCTGTGTGTTTACGTTTAGTGACAAACTCATAAAATATTTTTTTTACAAGATAAAAATATAAATTCGTCGTACCCTTACAATATATTTTTTTTATTTACCCATTCTCCCGAAGTACCAAAAACATCAAATCTATTTTGTGTTCTGATTCTGTGGTGCTGCATGTCTGAATAACACAAACACATTTAGTAAGAACTGGTTTGGTGGTAAAATGTAATGGTTATTAGGCGACAAAATGTGTAACTAGAAAAGAAAACTGATATCCACTTTGCATGTGCTGTTTGTTATCGAACCTCACATCTCACACAGCAGTAACCTGAATTCTCAAACACACTGATAAAATCACCGCTTCATTTCAGTCCAGTCCATTTTGTTTTGATTGACAGGTGTTTTAGAATATTTTATTTTGAGCTTTAAGACATGCATGCTGCGCCTGATAATATCAAACAACGTGCATGGTTTCGTGCTTCCTCGCTTTGTGTAGTGTTTCCCTCTATAAATGATAAATGAGGAGCACATGATGTAGTAATGCTCACACGTGTTGGTTTTTAGCTTTTTTTATCTGAGTTTAAATGCCTTGTCTGGTCCTCAGGGAGTACTGCAATGAGCTGGAACTGTCCAACAACAACACAGAGTTCCTGCTCAACTTTATTGCACTCATGGAGAAGGTAACACCGGACTCTAAGCAATGTGAGTTTTATTTCTTGTATTTTTAAACATCAGCTATAGAGCTTCATTGTTTCATATGTATTATTAAAACTGTAAATGAGGCACGCTTATATACTGTATATGTACTGATGTTTCTAAAAGGAATGAATTTGGAGCTTGAAGATGAGTACCACAGTTTTTATGAAAGTCATATTCAGCTACTTATTGTTTTCTTCTCTCTCTTGTTTTCAACTGTATAGTTTAAAACCATGAATCTCAAAAAACTGATGGATCAAAAGTAGATCCACAATTATATGACTGCTAATCAGTAGCATCAGTTGTTATTGGTGTAAAAAGTGTGATGCTGTTGCTAAAGGTAATAGTGGGGATGCATTATATAAAGATTGTGGGTATATTTCACTCCTAACACAGGCAGTGAGACACTTGGTTGGAACTATAATGAAAAGCAGATGATACGATAACTACATCTAATTTTGGAAGGAACTTGTATTCAGTGAACGTTTTGTTTATATTTAGGTGACAATTTGCTCCTTCACAACCTGATCCTGGACACTGGCATCATCAGGCAGTTGGTGGAGAAAGTATGGAAGAATAAAGACTTGAATACGTGAGTATCAGCTAGTACGGAGAGGGCAGCATTTTTAGATTTGTAAGATTTTATAAGACATTTTTCTCTCCATTCTGACATTTAGATATGGCTTTCTGGCCGTATTTGCTGCAACAGATGGAGGTATAACAAGAGTGTTTCCAAACAAGTGAGTGTGCTTCTCATCAAAGCTGTGTGTCTGGAGTGCTCTTTAGTTGTGCTACATTGTGAAGACTATCCTTTTTTTACAAACATAGGGGAGCAGGAAGCTTGTACATCACAGATTTACAGCTCTGTTGACTGTGGTCTTAAATCTTAGGGCTGCAGAAACCTGGGAGGAAGACCCTGAGCCATTTAATGCCAGCTATTATCGCCGCAGTCTCGACAACAAGGGCTACATCTTCAGAGCGCCTTATCGAACAGGTGAAAGATGCTCATAGGTTTATTTATCTCACACAGAGACTCGTAATGTTCTTTGTTTCTAACTCTCCTCTTGAGTTGTTTCTCTGTTTTCTGTCTTTTAGCCAAGGACGAGCTTCTGAATCCAGAAAATGACACCATAGGGGTCCTGGTCAGCACGGCTGTGGAAATCACAGTAGGAGGGAAGACCATCAAACCCGCAGGTGGGCTCAGCTCTGAAAGAGGCGATAAAACCCTCATAATGATGTATGTTAAAGGAAATGTTTCAGAGCAAGGCAAAGATAATTATACGTCTGTGTTTGTATTATTTGTCTCTTTGTGCGGACATGTTTGTGCTCTGCATCTATTTTTTGTGCCTTTTTCTGTAATGTTTTGCATTTTCAGTATTTCTGAATTAATCTCTTTTCATAAATTCTCTAAGTGGTTGGAGTCAAACTAGATCTTGAAGCTTGGACAGACAAGTTCAAAATACTCGCCAGCAACCATACAGACAACCGCCAAGGCTCAAATACGGTAACATATGAAAATACACATGAACCATACATGCAAAGTGCAAATTAGAGATGTTCACATGAAGACTTTTTTTTTTTCTCTGTGTCAGTGTGGACCAAACAGGGCCTGTGAAATGGACTGTGAAGCCAACAGTGATGTAAGTGCTTCTGCATATTTTCAATAAACTTCCTCTGCTTAGCTGAACTAGCTTCATCAAACCACTCCCTTGTGATTGAGTTAACAGTCTATTTTTACGTCTGTGTGCAGGATCTCCTGTGTTATTTGATAGATGATGGTGGATTCCTCATCATGTCCAATCAGAAAGATGACTGGAACAAGGTGAAGTTAAAAATATATTTTCACACTGTGCATATTTTCCAATTTTCTAATTACAGCGAGCTTAAACAGTGTTTCTTCTCCTTCACAGGTGGGAATGTTCTTCAGTGATGTTGAGCCCTACCTGATGTATGCTCTCTACAACAATTCAATCTACAACCGCAAGCAGTCATATGACTACCAGTCTGTGTGTGAAAGGATACAAAACAGTGAGGCTGGAGCAGCACCCAGAGGAGTGTTTGTGGTAGGAACATAATTTCAACACAAAGTAAAAGATGCATTAAATGAAGGGGGCATAGTAGAAAAAATGGATGGAAATAGTATAATAGCAGTGACTAAACTGTTTAATTAAAATATGCATGTATTACTTTCCTAACTACTTAATGTTATTATAACATTTTACACATTCCCTCTGTTCCTGCAGCCCACAATTGCAGATTTTGTAAACCTGGCTTGGTGGACGTCAGCAGCTGCTTGGTGAGATTTGTTCATCTGTAATGAAAAATCACAAGATAAACATACAGCTCACACCCCAAGAAAAATGAATAATACTAGGGTAGCATGTAAAGCACTTAACCTGTAGGGGGTCGAGGGTGTATGTGGAGGCAGGGTACGTGTCGGACAGGTTGCCAACAGATTTAAAGCCTGTGGTGATTATAATTTTGCTGTATTCAGCACCCGAGCGGAAACAAGCAGAAACATTTTCCTGGGTTGCACAGTCCTCTGTTTGTCATTTTGTTAGTTTTATAGTTAGGTAATTTTAAGGCAATCCTCCATTTAAAGTTTATAGTTTTTGTGCCTTTTTTTCCTTTTCGTTATGTTTTTTTTTCTCATCTACACCTCCTGTCTCTGCAGGTCCTTGTTCCAGCAGTTTATATATGGGCTTGCTTATCACAGCTGGTTCGTTACAGGTGGGTACAAACAGGACAGAATTTCTCCATGTTTTTTCATTGTTTTAGTGTCTGTGACAAAATCACACAGTCATTAGACAAAACTCTAGACATGCTATAATGTTTGGATCACATCTCATATGCAAGTAATAAAACTAATTAGAATGTAATTCAGCAACAGCCCACAAGGTGTAAAAACAATCTATGTAAGTAAGTTTTATAAATATAGCCCTCCATCTCTGTATATATATATATATACATCACTTTTTCCCTATTGAAGGTTTTTTGGGGGAATTTTTCATTATGCAATTTGAGAACGTATAGACAGAAGGTGTTGTTGCTGTAAAAACCACTGAGGTCTACTGTCTGTACTATATTTTTGCATCTTGTTCTCAGATCTCTCTTGCAAAATATATTTCCTGATTTAATAAAGCTTAACTGAATTAAACTATTTTCACCACAACGGCTTAAAAATAAAACATTTGAAGTAGCAACTGTTTGTTTATGTTTCTGTGCTCCAGATGAAGTGGATGCAGAAGGAATGGACTCCAAAGAGAGGAGTTGTGTAATGATCCAGACCCAGTACTACATAAATAATTTCACCAGCGCCTACAACATACTGCAAGACTGTGGTAACTGCTCCAGGTCTGTGCACTAATCACACTCACACTCACACACGCTCATTTAAATACATGAGCATTTGCTTACACATACACGCCCCAAAGATTCACACTGTGACAGAGACACAGTTAGCAAGACAGATTCATCTTTCCACTGGAGCTAATAAACTATGCTGATGATAAAGCCGTATCAGTTTTAATGAAACGGTCATATCATTGGCTCAATGAGCCTTATAAGACTGTCTCATGAATCTTGCTGATCCATTAGCAAATGAGCCAGTGATGTAAGAGAGCAGAGGGGGGTTGTTGACAGAGTTGTCTCTCTCTGCAGGCTGATTCACGCCAAGAGGATAAATAACACCAACTTGCTGTTTGTGGTGGCAGAGAAGGTGCCATGCAGCACCTGTGAGATAGAGAGGCTGTCCCAGGAGGAGGAGGAGTGTATCCTTTGTCACATTGTATACCAGCTGGCAGGGAAGAATACACACTCTCTAATCGTTAGATTCTATCTCCTTATTACCATACCTGCAGAAACACAGACGTTTCACATTTATTTCAAGGTTATTTTTATCATGATGTTGTGAATTATGACCCTTTACACCTGTAAGACTGCATGAGGAATCGGTGTGTGGGCGTACGATGAAACATTGCACAAAAGAAAAATGTCCTTAATTGAGTCATTTTCCAGTCAAGGAGGATAATCCATGTGAAGAAATGACTGTGGCACGTTATCGAAAAGGACCGTCCAGCTGCTTTGACAGCCACGTTGCTGTAAGACTTGTAATATGAGTAATATGAAAGTAATATAAAAAGTAATATGAACACATGGTAACCAAACATAGCAGAAAAACATAATAAATATCTGATTCCCATAAAAATGTAGTATTAAATGCTGAATATGCCTTCTTTGTTGCAGGAGAACACGTCGGACTGTGGGCGAGGCCACTCTTTCCGTCCGTCTCTCTACACTTTACTGCTCATTCAGCTGCTTCTGCTTTATCCAGCCATCAGCCCCCACATTCACTCGCTACTACATTAATCCTTTTTTCCTCCACTTATGCTCCTTTTAGTCCCCCGAGCTTCTTTCCCATTCTGAAACCCTCTGTCCTCCCCTCCCCACTTCCATGCCCCTATGCCCTCCCCCTGATATAGTCATAGGTAATAATGGGACTTCCCATCACAGCAAGTTGGAAGCCCTGAGTGTTGCGCTACCCAGCTCGCTTCAGTTTGTGTCGCTTAGTGACAACTGCCAGACGTGCGTCCTTAGCCAGTTAACCTTCATCAGGAAGAAGAGGCGGTGGTACCACACCACTTGGATCATCAGAGACAACGTCTGAAAAAAGAAAACAAATCCCCGATGACCACTGCACCACCTTCGCCATCCAGGCAAGGGAGGGAGGTGGGGGGGTTAAGGACACGTTGATGTCCCCGTCACAAACCTCCCGCCTCACAGACTGGAGAGTTGAGGTTGCGTGTCCACCTTCACCTCTGTCAGTCAGACAGACAGTGGGACATCTGCTTCTCTCCTCCATCTCGGAGTCTCGCTGCTCTGTCGTTCGCCTCTCGTCAGAGGCCGTGGACCATTCAGTCACTAATAGCCACCATAAAAGAAAAACAAGAGAAAAAAAGAACTGTCAAGTATACAAAATGTGAAGTGTAATGCTGAAGTGATGAGTATTCCAAACATACAGTATATTTAGGTTTTAATATGAAAAGGAAGTTGTTAGGTGTTAACTTAAAAAGACATGAATTAATTTATGCACTATATCTACTTGCCAAAATGAGATAGGCTTTCATGTGGTCTTATTTTTTATAGCCAAAACATGGAAGAGGAAAAGGCTTCTGATTTAGATTTAGGATAAACTGTGAGAGGAAGAGGAGAAGCTCAGAAACTGAACGCTGATTCATTTTGTGCAGCTCCTAATTATAGATTAATGCTTTTAAAACACAACCACTGAGGATTATTGTAATAACATGATGGTAATCACATTTCCTAAAGTAGTTTTTCCTTATATTTACAACTTAAAGCCAGTTGCTATCTGGCTTCAGCACTACTGACGGCTGTAAAATATGAAAAGGTGTTCGGTTACTGTTCATTTGGTCAGGAGCATAGTTGGTGTCGTGTAGTATTCTCCTTTATGATCAATCAACCATTCTGACCTCTGGTTTAGACTGATGTTAAAAAAAGAAATCCATGTGCTCTCTAATGCGAAAAGTCACATCTGCCAATCCTCATGAGGTTTCTCCAGTAGCCTCGACCAATAGACACAACAGACACGCTAAGATTTCTGCCTCATGACCATCTCACAGTAGTTCCTGGTGTTTCTTTTTTTGTTGTTTGTTTTTTTTCTCATTAATTTCCTTTCCTGAGGGGGGCTTTGACTGATGCTGTTCAAACTTCAAAATCATTCGCTGCTGGGGGATAGGGGCTTATTAACATTTCCAACAAAGTGCAGAAGAGGCCACTAAATATGGTGATCACGTACAGGAGTAGTGTGGTTGCAATCCATCACAGTTTGTCATCTGACCATTACAATGTGTGAAAAGTCATTTAGACTCCCATGTTTAGGAGCCGCTCTGTTTCACAGTGCCTTGATGCACTTTGTTTTGGAAACTCATCGGCTGTATAAGAGTAGAGCTACTGTATAGTACCTTCGTAAAGCAGCCATCTTTAAAGCTTTGGCTAACACAGGAGCCTGTGAGATTGAATCTGTTGGCTATAGAAATACTGTAGCTTTTTCACACTAACCGGCTCGAGCTTAATGTATTTACCCTCTTGGCTGTGGTTGCTGTACTTCCATAGAGCCACCAGACTGCCATCATATGGAGTTACTATACTGTTCCTTTACAAAGCCATTCATAGAGCTATGATACACTATCACTAAACAGCGACTTCACTTGGCCGTAGAGCGTCTTTAGGGCCATCTGACTGCTATAGTTCTGCCTGAATCGTATGTGTTTGTGTGCGAATGTATGTGTGTTAGTTTGTGTTTAAACCCCTCAATGGGAATGTGTTTTAAATGGAGTGAATGAGGGATGACAGATGTGGTAGCATAACTGTTTTGTTCTGGTTGCTGTGTTGCAACAGACAAATTTAGTGTTGTGAAAGAAGAAAAAAAGGATTTTACTGCAACAAAAAGAAATAATTCTTGATCATCAGTCTGCCTAAATACTAATCTGACAGAGCAGAGGTGTCTGAAAGAATGTGTAGTTCATTTGTGGGGTTTTTTCAAATGCAACATAGTTAACAAAGCCTCTCTAAATGCCTTAGTATTACACATTACAGAGCTCTGATGTTTCCCCCTTTTCATGCACACTCTCTGACAGAAGTAGATCCTCCAGAATACCCACTCCACTGGTTTACTTGTTGTTCTGCAGTAAGTACTACAGTGAGCTCTAATTTTATATTTTTTACATCTTGGAATGACTCGTTATTGATTGATGCCTGTTTGATTAAATGCTTGAAAGTGGGTGGGAGTTTTTAAATTTCAAAAACCTCTGACCTTCGATCTTCACCACCCACCCAAATGTCACTGTATTGCTTAAGTGGGAAGATTCACACAACGGTCTGAACCTTAACACACTGTACAGTTTTTGGTACTATTTGATGTGACAAATACATGCTAGCACAGTAACTGCAGCACGGCTCTGAACAAATTGGACTCAGAAAATAAAACACGTGAGAATTTAAAATGTGTATTCATAATTTGTCTCTTTTCATTCTAGGCTGTGCGCCGTATTATCTGATGCTGGATGCAGTTATACTTTTCTGGCATTTGTTTGTCTCTGTCCTGTGCCATTAATTCTGTCTGTATTTCCCTATTTCCACTGTCTGTAAATGAACGCTACACGTGCCTGTGGAAATGTACCCCCTGCAACTTCCTCTCTTTTCCTGACTTTGTATGCATACAGTCTCACACATATTCGTAAATATCTAGGCCTACAGTTTGTGCACATGCACCGAGACATTATGCACACACACATAAGCAAACATGTAATGGCACTTATTAATGCCCAGCTGGGAGATGTCAAGCACCAGGCAAAAGTAAGCCAAGGACGTCACTTTCCAGGTGTTTTTTTGTGAGCAGGTGGGATGTTAGAGGCAAGCTCAGGGAGTGGGTCTCCACAGAGCAGCACGGGCCTGTCAAGCAGAAGGTCATGGAGAAATCATGTAGTGACATCTGTGTGTGAATCCCAACGGAAGATGTCTTCTGATGGGGCACACATATGATTTCTGTGGTTTGACAAATGTACTTTTGCCAAAAAAAAATAAATATATAAAAAATAGAAAGCTGGACCAGCTTGGGGAAGAGAGGGAGGGGTTCGCTTTAGGACACAACCCTAAAATAAGTAAGGGACGGCTTTCATGAAGCGCCCTCCCAACCCTCGCTGCATCTGTGTTGGTGCGTCTCTGTGGGAAAGACACGTGTGTATGTGATTCTGTAGTCTGTAGTCTGGTGCTATGTGACCATGTTTGACAAGTGTGTGAAAAAATAACATTTAGAGGAGAAAAAAAAAGAGTAAAATCTGTCAAATTTTAAGTGAGTTTAAAAAAAAAAATATAGGAATACAGCACTGTTGATAAGTTTGAGAAATGAAGTCAAAATGTTTTGTTTTGTTTTGTTTTTAGTTTTTTTTCTTGTACGTGAGTGAGTGTGAACGTTTGTGTGTGTGAAAGACGTCGCTCCTTCTTTTCTGGGCACTGGTCCATGTCGCTCCATTCTTTTGTACAGATGAAGCTTAAAAAAAAAAGAAGAGGGCAAAATTTGTAAAATATTGTGTCTGTGACTCCTTGTAAAATATTTTCAAATTGTTTATTACAGAGAATCAGTTATTAAATAATGTTCATATTTTTCACTTCATTACAGCGTGTGGTGTGTCTTTCAGTCAAACATAGCTGGGGATTCATTTACATGCTTAAATACAAAACATAACATTTCCAACGGATACATTTTAATATATAGCTCAACTCTAATATACCATGTATATTTTCATGATACAGTATTAAAGAGGGAGATCACATTTTGCATTTTGCAAAGTACAGTCAGTAGACAATCGTATGCACACGTATGCTAATCCATCTACCATGGTGCTGAGCTACAACAGGAAATAATAAAAACAACAGCACACTTACATCTGTCTTCATTTATTAAGAATCATATGCCAAATGCATTACTCACGGATTTATATATGATTATATATCATTATATCTGATCATTTATCAAGAAAGCTAGAATTGTTATTGTATTTTGATTTAAATACACTTTTCCTTTTTTCAAGGATTAGACGAGAAGAGAAATATCACTTTCATAACTTTATAGTAAATATGACACTACTGCTATCAGCATACTGTCATGGAACAATTAAGAGTACATTTGTGTATTTAATAGAATAATTTTTGTTTTACGCAGGATTATGTTCCAGTCGATTCATTGGTCAGGCCTGCTGCCAGTAACCAGTGTGTTTATGACGTTCATAGTTTTGTTTTGACAAAGCTATTGTTGCCGTTTCACTTTTTCCCATCTTTATGCTAAACTGTTATCCAGTTGCTTGTGGTGGCTTCATATATGCATCATATGCAAGAGTTGGTCATTGTGGGTTTTGGGCATTCGTTTATACACAGTTCTCATGTCCTGTCAAAGCATTTCGATTGGGTTAACTTTGACAAGGCCTTTCCAAAACCTTGATTTTTTTATTTTTCAGCCATTCTGGTGTAGTTTTTCTTGTGTGCCTGCCTGACCCAATTTAAACCAAGCTTTAGCCATCAGACTGATGGCTTCACATTTACCTCTAAGATACTCTATTATAGAGAGGAGTTCATGGTCGACTCATGGACAGCAAAACAAGTCCAAATCATCACCAATCCACCGCCAGGCTTGACAGTGGGTATGGGGTATTTCTGCTGAAATGCTGTGCAACTCCACTTTGGTCTCATCTGTCCATCTCTTACACAGTTTTGAGAATCTCAGCCATGCTTTCACTTTGGTTTTGGACAGAAGAGGCTTTCTCTTGGCAGCCCTTCCAAACAAACTCTCCTTGTTCAGCCTTCTTCTAATTGTAGGTTCTGAAACAAAGCCCTTAGGTGTTCTTGTATTTCTCTGAGCATTACACAATCTGACCTTGGTGTGAAAGTGCTGGGACATCTCACAGATTGTCAGCAGATTTTTTGAATTTTTTCCGCTCATGAATAATCCTTCTCAATGTAAAACATTATAATCCAGATTGTTTGCAAATGGTTTTATAACTATTCCACACCAGACTCATGTGCCGCAGCAATCTCTTCTCTCAAACCATTGCTCAGGTCTTTTCCTCTTGTCATCGTGTTAACAAACACCTGAATGCTCCAGACAAGAAAACAGCCTAAACTTCTGTATTTATTAAGGTCTGAAAACCTGCTGATGATCAATTCATCGAGGGCTGATGACAATTTATCCTCTTAAATCCTATGGAAGAAACACTTAGTATTGCCCATGTTTTGACTTAATTAATTAGATGATTTTATTATGTTTTTACATAAAAAAACAGAATTAAAATAACTACTAACTAACATGACTGTGGCGCCATATACAACATGACTGTATCTGTATATTAGTGTGAATAGTGATATCAATCTTTTCATCTTGACAGGAAGGTGACTAAGCATATTTCTCAAAATGTTGATTGATTTTTTGTGAAGAAGATTATTAAAAAGGCAGAATTAGGTCATAAGATTTGTGGCTTAAATGTCTCACAAAGAAATGCTATGTTTATTTGTGAGCATTTATGTGTGAATGAAGAGAATCACACTGTCTTAAGGAAGTCTGTGAGAGCTTTGTGCCAAATGTCCGGGTAATCCAAGTAACATGGGTGACCTGCTCCTTTCATCACCACCACACGGTGATTGGCCAGATTGCACAGGTTGTTGAGTGACACCTCTCCCAGCTGAGTGTCCTGGTCACCATAAACGATCAGTGTGGGGACCTGGAGAAGACACGAGAACAGAAAGTTGAAACTCTTGTAATTAACCAATTCCACTCTAGTTTCTTTTTATATATATATAAAAAATCTAATCTGTTTACTTTTGTATGTTTTTATATCCCAACCTATTGCTAAAATGATTTCTTCATGTCCTTCATTTTACCTCAAGTTAAAAAAAATGCATACAGTCTAACACAAGTCTTGTGAAAAGACAAGAGTCAAGCTGTTTTATGTTTAAGTGTAACTAGTTTATGTCACCAGATGTTAATATAAATAAAAGCACAATAAAGTAAACGCAAGCTATAGTCAAGCAGACGCTAATAATATTAATTTTATCTGCTAATAATGCAGAAGTACAATAACTGCATCAAAGGTGGTACACACTGTAACTCTCTTTTTCTTTATTTGTTCATTAGTCGCTTTTCATGTGAACTGCCAAGTGCAACACTATGTCTCAAAATATACATGATTATCAAAATATTTAAATGAGTTACATTTTGTAACTTACAAATACTTTTTCATTCAGGTTTAGTCAGGCAAAATGTTCTATAAAATTATTTTTATTATTACTCCCTAAAAAGCCAACATCATATGCACCCCACTTTAGTCCTGAACTGGTCATCCCAAATAAGAATTTCTGCTTCATATGTTGTGGTTTGACATGTAGTTTGAGGGGAGTCACAAAGGCTAATTAATTGCCTGAATACCTGATATAAAAATTAACTTTGATCCAAAACAGACTGACCACATCTGCAGCTCCAACTAGTCTGCTTATAGTAGAATTACATTCATACTTCTGCCATTTACTCCTTTAGTTTTGATAAACATTACAGGAATTGTCATGAATGCTCAAACTGTGCAGTGTGGGCATTAACTGGCAGGTTCTGTCTCTGCAGGAAGGTTAATTAAAATGTCTAGTGTGTCAAGTTAACAAAGCAAACAACATCAGTAACTTCCATTGTACTTTAAATGACAGCATCCTAACCAGAATAACCCTGATAACATCACACTGATATCATCAGCATCAGTTTCTTTCTGTCAAAGACTCGACTTTAATACTTTAATACTCGACATGAACTGTTAAACGTGATGTTTAAATTCCACTATAAAACCTTTCTTCAGTAAATTTCCGAAGTACTATCTACTAGTACATAAATACACTTTCCATCTATAGAAAATGATTGGTTTTTGTCAGTTTTACATGAAATTGCAGCATTATTACAGTTTAATTTTAAACTTGATAGTATTTTTGCCATAAAACCTTGATCATCAAAGATGTGAGCACAGCTGTGAAATAAATGTGGTGTAAAAGAACTCAAACTTTAAAATTATAACTGAAAACCATACTTGAAAAATACCTTCACATACTTTACTTCTGTTTGATTGGCTGCATACATTTAATTAATTTGTTATCTCAGTCCCATTTTGATGTGATGACATCGCTTATCTGCTCTTCCTCTTGCTTAAACATGTTTGTTTTTTGGAGGTGAACACACATCTCCTTCATGGATTGTGCACCTTTACTTGGTTTGCCAAGAAATGTCATTTTATAACAGTCTGCAGTTGGATGGAAGCCAGTGGTGTCGTGTGTCTGTTCCTCTCATGGTAGCATGTACAAATTCAGTTTAAAAATGATACAGTGCTGGAATTGGATTTGACATTCACACTTGCTGAATCATTTAAAACTGAAAATTAATTACAAAGCAATATAAGGTATCTCCACACTCTACCTTTACACTCTGGTACTGCTCTGCTGTGAATTTGTCAGTGCAGATGGGAGCTACAGGGACGTAGCCTCGTATCAGAGCCTGGTGTTCCAGGAGGAAGGGCAGGGAGTACATCCCACTGAGGGATGGGCTGATCACCACCACTGGGCTCAGGCTCAGCTTCTCACACACCTCTTTCAGGAAACCAGCAGGGGCCAGTTCTCCCACTGGTGCTGGAGCCTCCACTGACTTGGACTGGCCGAGTCCTGTGCACAGACAGAGAGAGAGAGAGAGGAGGGATAGCAGACTAATGAAGACGTGAGCAAGAAAGAAGACATCAGTTGGAAGAGAAAACAATTTTTTTGAAGCAAAAACTGGATTTACCTAATTAGGGACCCTAGTGGAAAAGGTAACACACAGACGCAGAAACCAACCTACGCTGCTCTACTGGAACATTACCTGGCTCTGGGTTTAACTGGGAAGTGTGGGGGAGTTTGAGAGATGCAAGAAAAGTTGTGTGAGGTGACACCACAGATGCCTGCCTGTGTTCTGTGGTTAGTTACTATAATTACTGTAATTTGGCCAATAGCACAGTCAGCAGTTTCACTAGCAGTAAAGGCTGTGACCCATAAGGTGCTGCCCTATTAACCTTTTGTGCCCAACTTCCGCAATTTGCATCAAAAATATGACTCATTCTCTGAGTCATAGTGTACCTGACCCCACAAACATGATGCAGATATTTTAGATTCAGTGTGACATATACTTCCCAAGGATGTAATTATGTAGTTAAGTTTATTTGCTTAGGGATGCAAAGAAAGAAAGAAAGACACTCTTTGAAAATCCAGAACTTTCTTGAGGATCATCATATTTTCAAGACCAGATTGTTTACTTCACTAACAGCTGCAGTACCTCTGTGTGGAAATACTGTTACAAGTTAAAAAACTGTATGTGTATGTGTGCGTTCCTTTACTTTCATAGCTTTGGATGCGTTTTAGTTTAAATAAGATGCATTATGTAACTTTTTAAAATAATTATTTACTCATGCTTTTGAAAACTAATGTGGCCCAGACTTTTTAAACAACACTTTAATGAGTTCGAAGATTCTGAATATTTCTTCTTGATTACTAAGTTTTGAAGTGCTGTCCTTTATTGTAATTAATAACAATGACTAGCTGAAGTGCTGGGCAGTGGACTGGTTTCATGTCTCATGCTAGTGTTAGTGTAGAAGTGTACAAGTTGTATATTGTAGCTTTAAGTAAAAGTATTTTCAACAATATAAAATTTGATACGAAACTAAAATGAAAATACTTCTAACATACTGTATATTGGTGTATACCTATTTATGCACTGACGTGCAGATGCATGACTGAAAGTTTTACACATGAGATTTGCGTGATGGTTAACACTCTCACCTCACGACTAGACCAAGCTGGGTTCAAATCCATCAGCCGGTGTGGTGGCTTTCTGTGTGGAGTGTACATGTTCTGCCCTGCCAGACGTTTTCATCTGGGTTAAATTGTGACTCTAAATTCACCTTGTGAATCACTGTCTGTGTCTAAATACATTTATATTAATATATACATGTATTATCAGCTCTGTGATAGACTGGCAAAGTCCAGGGTGTACCTGCCTCTCACCCAATGACAGCTTAGATAATGGATGAATCTGTTTATCCTCAGATTAAAAGTAACACTTTATACTCAAAGAACTTAGACTCTGTATGATAAAACTTTTTTCTGAAACTTCAGTATGTCTACTAGCTCGTTCTAACACAACATTACTTAGGAAAAAAACTCCCTATGATGAAGTAAAATCCACATATCATATGTGATACATATCACATCCACAAATCACATACTGCACAGTGCTGTGAAAAAGTATTTGCCCCTTGCTGATTTTTGTTCATATATTTTTCACACTTAAATGATTCAGATCATCAAATAAATTTGAATATTACACAGAGGTAACTGGAATAAATACAAAATACAATTTTTGAATGATGATTTCATTTATTAAAGGAAAAAAGCTGTCCAAACCTGCCTGGCCCTATGTGAAAAAGTAACCTGGACGACTTCTGGATGAGTTCTGCTCTCTACCAGAAGTGTGTGACCCCAAGCTCACTTGAGTTGTGCAGCAGGACAAAGATTCAAAACACACCTGAAAGTCCACCTCTGAATGGCTAAAAAAATAAGGTTTTGGAGAGGCCTAGTCAAAGTCCGTGCTTAAATCTGATTGAGATGCTGTGGCATGAACTTAAACAGGACGTTGATGCTTGAAAATCCTCAAATGTGGTGTAAGTAAAACAATTCTGCAAGAAAAAGTGGGACAAAATTCCTCCACAGAGATGTAGAAGACTCACTGACAACTATCGCAAACATTTAATTGCATTTGTTGCTACCAGGCAGCACAACCAGTTATTAGGTTTAGGGGGCAATTACTTTTCCACATATGACAGGTTTGGACAGTTTTTCCTGCCTTAACAAATACTTTATCACAGCACCGTATATCAAAATAAACCAACTTCCAACAACCAGACAAGGTTGATCTAGGACTATGAGGCACTTGCCCAGTTGTTAATCAAGACTTGTGTCAAACTGATCCCTTCAAGTTCACCTGGCAGGTCAAGGGCGACTGCTCGGCATCCTGCTTTGGCCAGAGTCTCCAAAGTGCCAATGTTGAGCCAGTTTTCTGATGAGAAACGGATGCCATGAAGGAGTAAAACTGACATCTTCACTTCACCTGTGGCAGGTTCACTTTGTCTGTAGAAGAGTGGCCCTTTGCAGCTCTCTACCTGCACACGCCCCTCTGTCATCTTAACAGCTGACATCCTAAAGGAAGAAAAACACAAAAACAAAACCATAGTTTTGCTTTACACTGTTTACACAAACTAGACTAGGTCACAAAATTTAAGATCAGTTTCCTTCGCCTTTTACCTTCACAGCAATGTGAGATATTTTTGTCCTTAGACCCTAAAATTACTCATTTTCACTGTCTAGTACATTACACATATTTAATGTATAAGAAGT
>OMLM01020223.1:0-24922 GCA_900302695.1 Helostoma temminkii | reverse complement strand
GAAGTGCAAAGTAATTTTCCTTTCTTCAATGTCCCAGTGTCAAGATCAATACATGAACTAACCATCAACCTCTGTTTCAGCTTGTAACACTAAATAATTTCCTCTTTAATTTACTCCTTCTCCACAGCTGAGGTTCGCGCTGAGAAACGACAACGCTCAAGCTTCACAACCAACTGTTTCCGAGGCCGTGGAGAGGATTACCGAGGTAAAGTCAACGAGACTACATCAGGTATCCCCTGCCAGCGGTGGAATGCCCAGTATCCTCATGAGCACCCCTTCTACCCAAACACATATGAATGCAAGTAAGTATCCAAATCTACAGTGACTACACGTGAAGTTGAGTATGTTTGAGTTTATTTTGCACTCACTGGCTGAAAGTGTTGTGTCTGATAGATAGATAGATAGATAGATAGATAGATAGATAGATAGATAGATAGATAGATAGATAGATAGATAGATAGATAGATAGATAGATAGATAGATAGACAAAAACATTAAATATTGTTTGCCTACAACAGACTGGTAAAAGATTAGCAACATCTTGATGCACACATTAAAGGACTTAAGTTTCCTCAAGAACTAGAGTCTACTCTGTCCCTTTCCTACAAAGCCTTTGTGTTGACTTTCTAGTCCAGTCTGTTGTCACGGGGAACTCCCAGGTATCTGTATCTCTCCACCACCTCCACCTCCTCTCCCACAGAACTACTCTGCACAAGCCTTCAGGATTGTGGGGCCGATACCATCAGGTCCAGCAGCTTTATTATGGTTCAACTTCTCCAGCTGCTTCATCATCTGGCTGCTAATCACAGAAATATATAGTAGGAGAGGAGGGTATGACAGGGGAAGGGGATGATGGTGAGGTCCTTTTATCTATGATATTCCCCATTACAAGTGTGGTTTTGTCACAGTCTCTGATATTCATTATTGGGTGGGTGTTAGGGGGGTAGCAGTGCAGCCAATATGGAGGGTGTGCTGTGTGTGTGTCTGGGAGAGGAGGAGTGGCAGCGCAGTGTCTGAAGGTGCAGGAACAGCAGGAGGAGGAGGAGGGTGAGGAAGGGCTGCTTGAAGGTCCCGCTGTGAACTTGTTTAAAAAACGGTTCAGCTCATTGGCTCTGTTTAGGTTCCCCTCAACCTGGTTCCCCTTCTTCTTGAAGCCCGTGATCTTTTTCATTCCAGACCACACAAGCTTTCATGTTGTTATGCTGCAGCTAGTTCCTCAACTTCCTCCTGTAAGTGTCCTTACTCTCCCTCAGTATCACCTTCAGCTCTCTCTGCACAGACTTGGACAGGCACCTGGTCCTTGTCTCCCTCCACTGCAATGTCAGCACGTCACTGCAGTGAAATTTCTTGCCATCTTATTTCTCTGCTGACAGTTGATAGTAGATGATATATGGTCAGCAACTGAATGTTAAAGAGCGAATTGCTCTCTGAGTTTCACTGTGGATGTGAAATGAATATTAAATTTATCTGTGATGCAGTGACCATTCATCATGCCAGAGCTGGTTATGAATTTTTCAATCATCCATTTCCAATAGAAGTTGGAGTGAGCTTTGTATATACAAATCATATGGTCATATACAGCATGTCTGTGTAATGGATCATTTAGTGCACCAGTGATGAGCAGGGGAACACTGTTTAAACTTTACATCTCATGAAATGAACACACTTCTTCTGATAGTGCTTTGCTTTAGAGTTTTTCCCCTCGACTTGCCTTGTACCTCACTTGTAAGTCGCTTTGGATAAAAGCGTCTGCTAAATCACTGAAGTAAATGTAAATATGACCTGACTGTGTGTGGCACCTCTTCCAGGGGTTTGGAGGAGAACTACTGTCGCAACCCAGATGGGTCAGAGGCTCCTTGGTGCTTCACATCTGTGTCAGAGATGAGGACTGCCCTCTGCCTGCAGATCAAACGATGTGCAGACGACATAGAAGCTGAAGGTATGCCTCCTTATTTATGATTCAAGCATAAAAGATGAATACTGTAGGCTACTGTCAAGATATGTGGATAAAGAGGCTATGAGGTTATTTTGTATTGGTCCAAACACTATGATTATTCATGACAACTTACAGGGCTCTAATCGGGTTTCTGAAATACAGAGGTCATGAATACATCCCCTCAAATGTACCAGCCTTACACAATTTTGACCAATACAAGCGAAAGTGCACTGTATATTTTCTGTATTTTATCAATTTACTTTATTGTTACTAAAAGAATATTTTTTACTGAGAATAGGTGTTCATTGGTTTAGCTTAGGTGGAAATTCTTATCTTTTGGACAAAGCCAGGCTTTGTTTCCAGTATTTATGCTTGGCTAAGCTAAACAGCAGCTGATTGTAGCTTTATACATTTAATGGACAGATATAAGAGTGGCATCTATCCTAAATGTCCACCACAATGTGAATAATAAGTGAATAAATAAGTGTTGTATATCTATAATGAACTTTGTAAACTATGTAAACTGAGTTGGGCAAATAGATCATTTCCATCTGTAATCAGAACAGAATGAAAGTTGAAATGATGTTTCAAATCCCCACACTGACAGGAATACAGTGCTGGTGGATAGTATTTATTTTAAGCTTTAAAATAGTCATATTTAAATATTCTGAGCCGCAAAATAATGATCCCAGAGTGTAATGTAGTGTAAAAATATAGCCTACAGCACGTAATCCCCACTGCCTAGGACATGACCTCAGTGTCTTCTATTATAGCTAAAGCTTTGCCTGAGGGTAGACATAGGATATTTCTGTACTATAACCTATTTTTAGTCAAGTTAATTTTTATTTACATGGTGGAATATCAACAAATTATCCTCATCCATCATAATCATAATCCATCAAGGACACTATTATAATGTATGTTTTTTTTCAGATTGCTACCAAGAAAATGGAAAGAACTACAAAGGAATGGTTCGCAAAACCCGTAAGGGGATCATCTGCCAGAAATGGAATGTTAACACACCTCACCGGACCAAGTACGCTGACCACTCAAGTGTTACAAAGACAGATGATTGTGTATCCAGGAACATAAAGTCTATATGGCTTTGTAGGGAGTCATGCCAGGAGCAAAACAAAGGACAGCACAGACCTTACTTCCTGTCTCTTAAAGCTGTAGTTAGTTCAGATAAACCTTTAAAAGTATTTTTGCATCCACACTACTATTAAAAATGCATTAAAAGGAAACATTAAAAGGCCTGTATGAACAAGCTGAATAACTGAAGCAAGCAAGTCTCTTTCAGTGTTCACACGGACACCTGACTGTTGTTTCAACACTTGATAAACATTCTAGATAATACCTTTAGCACCACTGACAACAAGCTAACAAAACAGTTCTTCAGTATAAAGTATAATTACAGTTAGTATATAGAACAATATTGCCACACAGATGCTACTAGCCCTTCACAAATTAGTGTGCACTCCCATTTCCGCTGATAAATGTAAACAAAATGTTTTTCTCTTCCTAATTATTTGTGGCATTTATGAAATACTTATATCTTTACAAATCTGTTTATTATCCAGGATAAACCCAAGGACACATCCCGATGCCAATCTGACAGAGAACTACTGCCGCAATCCAGATGGTGACCAACATGGACCCTGGTGCTACACCACTGACCCCAAAACTGAGTTTGACTACTGTGCCATCAAACAGTGTGGTATAGATACGGAATTATATTGTCTTTGTCTTAATCCTTTATGTGGTTTAATGCCCTGTTTGGTAGAAATTCATCATGAACTTCTGTTTTTTGACAGGCAATAATTAACAACTGATTTGTTTTTGATGTTTTTAAACAGCTGGAGAGAAAGTATCCCTGACTGAATCAGTTGGTTAGTCTCTGAATGAATGCGGTGCAAGATTTACAAGTTGATAACAAGCCTCCTTTTATGTTTTTACAATAATATTTCATATTTCCTCTTCACTTGTTTTTGTGAACACAGAGAAAATTGAGTTTACTGAATGTGGAAAGAGAGATGACCGCATGCAGAAATCGAGGTTGCGCATTGTAAATGGGGTTCCTGGAAACTCACCATGGACAGTGAGCCTCAGAGACAGGTGAGTCTGATAGCTAGTGGTCTGAGAACCACTAGCCATGAACTCATAACATATACTCTGCTGTCCTGTTATGGTTAGGTGTGACCTCTGATCTCTTGTGTGCAGGAAAGGAAACCATTTCTGTGGAGGATCCCTAGTTAATGCCAGATGGGTGATCAGCACCAAGCAATGTTTCTCCTCCTGGTAAACTTTAACCAAATCCAACAGTGTACAGACAGAAAAAACTAAAAAATATTCATATCTCCAAGACACAACGTAAAGAAAAGTTTAACACATTATTTTATATCTTTTACATCACCAACAAGGTTAACAACTAACCCACACAGGTGACAAAAATGAGTTCAGTGAGTTTTAAGTGAAATATCTCAACAACTGTTGGATAAACCCTAAAAAGATTTGGTATACGTGTTTACATTATCTACAGGAAAAACTGTACCACTTTATTGATCCCAACAAATATGTGCAGAACTAATGACATTCACATCAGCATTAACTGTTCTTTGTGCCAACTTGCAAAACTTAGCAAGCTGACCTGTAAGCTGTATTGTTACTATAATATTGAGCAGTGTATTTTGATTGTATTTCCACATGTGCTCCTCTACGTGTGTGCACAGCTATGTAGACTTGCCTGGGTACTCAGCCATGATGGGAACGCTGTTTCGTGATCCACAAGAAGGAGAGGCTGGTGTGCAAACCATACCTCTCACTAAGATCGTCTGTGGACCCTCAGAGTCTCAACTGGTCATGCTACAACTGGAATAGTGTGTACTGTCAAATGTCCTCAGCTCATGCACACATACACATTCAGATGCACCAATCATGTCGCTCTGACGCTCTGTTCTTTCTGTAGCCCTGCCCAGTTTAATGAGCGTGTTTCTCAAATCTGCCTTCCTCCTGAACGCTATATTGTGCCTGAGGAGACGATGTGTGAGATTGCAGGATGGGGTGAGACAAGAGGCAAGTAAAATCTGTTGGAAATGATCATTTGTCACGGAATATGCCACATGCTGTGATTCATGCAACTACAGTATGCTTAGGTTGTGATAATTAATATGATGACTACCTTTGAACTGGCATGGCTTGTTTCTGTCCTTGAAGTAATGTTGAACCTAAATGAAAGAGCTGTTCAGACCATTGAGCAACAGATGGCGGTGCTATTTCCAGAATAATTCAACATCTGTCCGCCTTCCTTTACTCTTTCTCCATCTCTCTGAACACACTATCGACTTACTTGTTACTCCTTCTCAATGAATTTCAAGGGACCGGAGATGAGACTCTCCTTAACGTGGCCCAGGTTCCAGTGCTCAGTAACAAAGACTGCAACAAATACTTCAGAGGTCGTGTTCGTGAGAATGAGATGTGCACAGGCTCTTTCCAGGGTGGAGTGGGAGCCTGTGAGGTGCGTACCCATGCAGAAAAAAACTTAACTACAATCGTTCAGTTTACCATTTTTAGTTTTCATGTGAGGCTGCAACAGATTTCTTTAATCTCTCGCTATTTTAATTTTAAGATTTGCCTTAGACAGGAAAGAGCGTAGAGAATAGTGTGACAAACAGCAAAGGTTCAATTAAATCAGACACATTTGTGTCAGTGTAGTACACATCTGGACTATTAAGTTATTAGGGTGCTCAGACAAGTTTTACAACAGTGTGTGATGACATTAAATGCGTAGTTTGAGTTATTTTT
This sequence comes from Helostoma temminkii, assembly GCA_900302695.1. Lineage (NCBI taxonomy): Eukaryota > Metazoa > Chordata > Actinopteri > Anabantiformes > Helostomatidae > Helostoma > Helostoma temminkii. Next base: position 19,185 of record OMLM01020223.1, on the reverse strand, counting down.
TTTATAGGTGTGTCCTTTCTGACAGGGAGTTAGATGAGAGGATCAATACCACTCTACCACATATACCTGGTTAGCTTGGCTTTGCATATTGACTGGAAACAAGGGAAACAGACCGATTATGTCTACAAGAAACAATGATTTGCATCCAGATCTCACTGATTACCATGCCATATTTTGTTTGTTCATACATAATTGTAGTTTTTGTTGTCTTTGTGCTAAGCTAAAAGAGACAGTTGGTGGGTCCAGCTTCAACTTTACAAGTAATTTATAACAGAAGTGCAAAACCTCAACTGTATAGTATAAAAGGGACTGTGTGAGCCATAGACACCTTTGAACATAGACATGCTAGCTGTTCCCCATTCCATGTCTTTATGCTAAGCTAATCAGTTGTAAGCTGTGGTTAAGTTTTATTGATCTTGTCATCTAACCCTTAACAAAATGTCTAACTTTTCCTTTAATGACCAAGAATGATGCATTAGAATTCTGAGATTTAATACTTGAAAAGCTGATAGTGAAAAAAAATCTTGATGATGAAAATCACCTTAAGCTAAGATTGTCCAGCTATTTATATGTACTATAAATCAAACACAGTCACCATTTGGATAATGGAGGTGCTCAGGACAAGATGTGACTGCAAGATGTTTCCAACCTCAGCAGTGACAGTCAGTCATAACAGAGACAAATAATGACTCCAGAGTGCTGTTCCTGTGTGTCTGCAGAGAGACTATGGAGGCCCTTTGGCGTGTCAGAACAGTGACTGCTGGGTACTTGAGGGTGTGATCATACCCATGAGGCGCTGTGGACACCCAGGGCAGCCCAACATCTTCATCCGTGTCTCTGTCTATGTTGACTGGATAAAGAAGGTCATGGAGATGGCTTAGAGACAAGGGGGATCCAACAAAGCGGCTGATCAAACTAACTTTCAGACACTTTCAAACTCTTGAACAGTTATCCAGTGGACCGCTTACTTTTGTTTCTTCACAGATATTTGTTTACTATTAAAAATAATACCTTAACATTCATAATTAGATTTCATTGTATGAGTTTTGACATTATTGTTTCATAGAAAACATTGCAGGTAGACATGCTTATTCATGAAGAAAAAAAATGCAGCACATCTTTCATTTAACTATAGCAATAAACATCAATAGGCGTCATTTAAATTCATGAACTGCCTGTTGCAAGCAGCTTAAGTCCGCTACACAGAATAAGAAAAAAGCATGTAAAGTGCAAAGCAAAGAGCCATGAAGAGATCATTTTTTAAATAAAACAATTATATAAAAGTGTTCAATCTTAGCATAAAACATACTATACTTTAGGACGCCGTATTTAGCACATTTAGAAGTATTTTGACAAATCATTCTTAACCCACTATAATGTAGCTGCCAGCAGCTAAAGACATTTAGGTATTTATTAATATATATAGTCACATCATTCGTTATCTGTTTATCTCGTACTGTCCAATTATTTGTGCCTGTCTGTGTACAGTTACATTATAGTGAGTGGAAAAATATTCTAATAAATGTGACTGTAATGTCTGAGATTAATCAGTGTGCTACAATTGTTGGTTATTTATTAAACAAAAAATATGCAGCATTCACTGCTTAGTCCCTATGGTTTAGAGTAGAGGAGCTAATTAACTTCCAATAATAGAGGAAGTTGGGAGGGAGGGGGTTTACAGCACAGTTCCCAACATCCACTGGAAATGCACCCTTTACCACAAAACTGTACACCTCCCCTCCTCTCCCTGGCATTGAATGGAGCTCCAGAATACCTTCTTTGCCCCCAGCCTCTAAAGAAATCCCTCCTCTCCCTGTCTTTTGATGCCTGCCCCCACCTCTAAAGACATGCCTTTGTGCCTTATGCAGAACTGTATGCACTGCACATTCTTTCTAGTTCTATAGGAGGATTTTTATAACCCGGTCCTGATGAGCCCACGGAATTCAGCTTAAATAAACCTCAAGATCAGAGTCCAACCGAATCTCCAACACACCAGCCTGCAGAAGGCCACTAAATGCTCAGTCTAACCCACACACACGCGCGCACACTCTTCTCTCTCCTCTCATGCAACCCCCCCCTCGCTGTCTCTTATTCTTTCTTTTCTTTCTCTTTCACATTTTTCTTTTGTCTGGAACAATAAAAGGATGCTGACATTTTCTTATTATATCTATATATTTGCAGAAATAGTAAGTAAAAGGACTGAAGTTTACCTCTAACCGATGATGGCCAATTATCTGACTCCTGTATACAGCAAGTGACAGTCTGACAGTTGATTTTAGTGTCATTCTGTTAACTTTCATGTAGTAACATCTAAAGTGAATGACTAATCAAATTCATATATGACTATTAGTTCTGAGCAAGTGTTGCCAAAAAACTTCTGGGAAATTTTAATGCTTAAAAAAATATGTATTTTTTAAGATCCTGCTCTGCGCCTGAGAAATCGTGTGTAGGCTGAATGCGATAAAACAGTTTACATTCAAATTTACTGTACGATTTCAAATGCAGTACTTTCTCAAGATATTCACTGTGTGAATTACTGAATTACATAATGAAGCTGACCCTGTAAACTGTTTAACTTCTGTGCTTTAACTTGGTAATGTAAAGCTTTATATTCTGGTCTCATGCCAGTGTGCTCACCTGACATGACTCCATGAGCAGTCCGGTATTAGGCGTCCCTGGAATGTGTATCCACTGTGGTTCAAAACTTTTCATCTGTATTTCAATTTGTGCAAACTTACAGCTTTACTGTTTGAAAATCATGAATGTTGTAGCTATAATTTGTGGACACAGCATGTGAAAATATCATTGTGAAAATGCACGTCCAGTCTTTGAGGTGTATTAATTTTTATTTCATTAAGAGCAAAAAAATAAAAATTGGATCCTCGAGGGAATGTGTGATTATTTTACAACAAATTTAAAAACTGGAGACTGTATATAATTAAAACCTTTGCATATTCTGCATAAATGTAAGGCCTGTGTCTGTTCTTCACTGCTGCTCACTTCTACAGCACGAACGTCTGCATGTAGTGCATTAAACTGGAGCCCAGTTTCCTCAAACAGACGCACATCAGACCGCTGCCCTGCACACTTTGTTCTCAGAAAACCCATCTGACATGTATGTGCTTTGTTGTGACTTAGAGTATACAGTAACGTTGTAGGTGGGGAGAGAGAGTGATACCTCAGCTCGAAACAGTCTAGACTGTCTGATCTCACTATCACTTCCACTGAAGAAAACTTTTTCCTGCTTTTCCTGCCTTCTGTGGGGAACTTCCCAGCCCCCGGACCCCACTTTGGGAACCCCGGAACCAGACTCTACCCTCCTGTCTGATGCCCGTCTCCCTCTCTCTCCCTCTCTCTTTTCTCTCTCAAGTGGGTGGTCCGGTGAGCCTTTCGGGGCGGGGTCCTCTGTTTCAACCCTCCTACCCTCCTCGTTCTTTCTTGAAACATGCTTTAATAGAGAAAGTATGCAATGCAAACTGCTCTGCCACAACCCCCCATTATACTGCAACTGGGGTATTCGTGACTGGACGTCTTGGGGGATCACACACATTTCCGATTAGAGAGAGAGAGAGAGAGAGGGAGAGAGAGGGGGGTGAGAAAGAGAGAGAGAGAGAGAGAGAGAGATTACCCTTTCAATTCAGCCAATGAGACGGTCGATACACTAAGATTTTCATAGTTGTGCAGGAGCACAAAGTGAGCTGAGTGTGTGAACTTCCAGGTGAAACTGCAAACCGAGTCTAGGTAAGTTCAGCAGCCTCTGCGCTCATTGTGTTGCATTTGGCGCTGCCTGCATGAACAGGATCACTCAGCCTGAACATGGAGCCTATAGCCAGAATGTATGTAGGCTATATGTGTTCTGCGAGCTTTGAAGGAGAGCTTTTGCACCTGTGTTGTTTGCCTTTGTCCCTCTTGGTAAAGTTTTTGCAGCTCTTGCTGACACTTGGTTTATCCATGTCGGCGGACCTGTTATCACTCCAAAATCCAACACATTTGGGACCGATTGCGCAAGTGATGGAAGCAGGAGGATGTTGTGTGGTGGCTGCCGACTTTCTGCTTTTAAACACTGATGGCCTCGACTTGTTTTTCAGTCAACATGTGCGAGTTAGTTCAGTGAAAATCCAAAAAGGTTCGGATTCACGGGTGTACTCCAGCAGTGCTTTGCGCATCTCCTCTAAAACACCACAAAACCATGTTTTTTTTACTGTTGCAATTGCCGCCCATATGCAAAGAGTACATTCAGTCCCGTACTTGACTGCCAAGCAGACTAGTTGAGCGGACGGTGTCTGCTGCAGAAGTGCGGGACGCTTGTTGTCCTGCACCGAAATGTGTTTATACGAGACAAAACGACGTCGTGCGTCTCGTTTGGCTTTAAATCGTTTCAAGGAGGACGTAGATTTCTCACATTACTCTGACTTCCTGCTTCAGTGCGGCCGTTTTGATAGGCTGTGTTGGCAATTAGTGTTTGGCACATTCCTAACAGTTCTGGGCGTTATGGTAAACGACCACCTTGGGATACTGCAACCACCAGCTGAAGCTATCCTGGCGATTGTTTTCTCTCTTGATACAAAGCAGTTCGTTAAAGCAATAAGTGGGGAGAAGTTAAATGGATGCTATATTAATAACACAACAAAATGATGCATTGTTTACAATATGTGCACTACCATGATAACGTCATGTGCTGCAACTACAGCTAAAGCAGTTGGATAATTAATCTGTTATTAACTATTTTGAGAATGGATTGATCAGTTCAGTCATTTTCCCAGTAAAATGCCAACTCTATCATAGACTCAGATTTAGGGATTTGCTGGTTTTCTTTTGGCTTTTGTGACACAACAAGCAATTTTACCAGTTAAATGGTAAAATGGTTAAATCATATTTTTTTACAAGATTTATAGTCTATGTTAAGAAAGATTTGTATTGATAAGTCATTGTTTTTTTGGTTTATAAAATGTAAGAAAGAGCTTGTCACAGTTTTCCTTTGCAAGTACAAAATTATATCTTGTTTGTACCAAAAAATCCCAAATATTTAGTTTACTATCGCACACGAGACACGTAAAAGCACCAAATCAAAATAAAGAAACTGGAGTGTTTAAAAAACAAACTAAATGATCATCAAAAAGTTGCAGAACCTTTAACCATTGGCTGTTAACTTAATTAACTAATGATTGCAGCTCTAAAGTTAACTCTTCAAATAGTTGATCATATTCTGGTGATTGATTTCTGTCAACATTGTGCATGTAGCAGTTTTTGTGCTAAATTATTGTCTGCACAAGTTTTACAGTTAAAGTTGTAGCAGCATCACCACGCCTACTGCATGCACAAACCCATTGAGAAATACCTCACAGGGCAGATGGAAAGACAGTGCACAGTACAGTAGATACAGATTTCGGATGGTAGATTGAGTTGTGAATATCTGTGCTACTTTTAGTCACTGCACACCGCTCTCATGTTTCCCTGCGTTTGCCAGACCCCTGTCTGTGTTCCGATGACCCTGGTGCCAAGGCTTATATACAAGCAGTTCCCACGCTTGCTCTTGGAAAAGGCTTCTCTGTGATTTTGAACTATCCTTTCAGTGATACATTAAGCACTGATTGAAATGTACTCTGCTAATAGTGCAAAAGAGAAATATTTGTACGAAATTATAGCTGATTACACTCAGATCATTTCTGCAGAATTGCATTCCAAAGTTGTCATTTTTTCACTCTTCTTTACTCTCATCTCCAGCTCCTGATACTCAGGTCTTTTCCTCTTTAAGCCCTTGAGGCCGTTCCTCCAAGCTTTGATGCCCACACGTTTTGGAGCAGGTGGACAGACACAGGCATGAGTAACAGTGGGACCAAAGAGCCATCTCCCCAGCCAAGCACTGCCCAGTCACCTCCTGAGCCTCAGCGCAGAGGCCGGGGTCGGCCACGGAAACAGCAGCAGGTAGAAATTTAATTTTTAAGTGATCAGTCTGATCAGCTCTGTCTCTGATGTCAGATGATTAGGTGTCTATGTTTGTTATATATCATAGAAACAAATCTGCTTCACTCGTTAGTTAAGGCTCCACATCCACTCCTTCTCTGCAGGAGCCTGTTGGGCCACCGACTCCAAAACGACCAAGAGGACGACCAAAAGGCAGCAAGAACAAAGGCCCCAGAACTGCACTGAAGGTTAAAACTGATCAGAGTTTTTAAATATTTATTTAGTTTTAGAATCATAACATTGCCAGTTAATTGTTTTTTAAGCATATGTATATATTATAGATATCATATATACATATGTGTAAAAAATTGGCTATTACATAGGTTTTAGGTTGTCGTGCATCTAAGTCAAACATCAGAACTTCTGAAAATATAAGACAACTGTCTACATCTTTATAAAACACAATCATAACAGATTTATCTTTCCAGGGCATCTAAGAGCTTTTAATATATAATATACCCTTAATATACCCTTAAATGCAAAGATGTGTCTTTTGTGTGGCAGTTTAAGACAGTTAGCAGTCACCTTGAGGCCAAAAGGTCAGCTGAGAACAGGGAGAGAATAAGCTATAATTAAATCAGTGCAGTATTTATGCTGCAGCCTGTGGGTCAGAGGTCAAAGCTGGACTTTGGCTGTTATGATTTTGAGGAATGAAAGATTGTCTGGCACTGAAAAACAAAAACAGCCTTACTGTTCTGTGAGTACTGACACTAATGTCTAATGTCTGCTGTACAATGATAGAAAAAGTACTGCAGACCAAGTACATTTACTCTCTCAGTACTGAACCCAATGGGTGTTTTGAGGTGATCACACTTTACCCAAGGATCTCCACAGTATACTTTTTACTCTATTACAGTTATTTAACACACATAGTTAGCTTGTATTAACAAAAAAAACATAATCTCACGTTACCTACATGGGTCGGCTGAGCATCTTTCTGTCTGGAGTTTGCGTGTTCTCCTTGTGTCTGAGCAGGTTTCCTCTGGATACTCCTGCTTCTTCCAGCAGTCCAAGACATGTAGTTATGTTAACTGATCATTCTAAATTGCCCATAGGTGTAAATGTGAGTGTGACTGATTGTCTGTCTATATATCAACCATGTGATAGAATGGCGATGTACAGGGAGTACCCTGCCTCTCACCCAATAAGATCTGGGATTGGCTCTAGCATCCCTTAACATGAAAGTGGCTAGGATAATGGATGGATGGATAATCTCTTGATAGATTATGCAGTATATTAACAGGTTGATATGTACTTGAAATTAGCTATATCTCAACCAGCACTGCTACAACCTTAAAAAGCATTTTGCATGCTCAGTATTTTACTTGTGATCGTTGATACTTATGTGCTTTACCTTAAAGAAACTTACTTACTAGTGAACACCTTTGTTGTGTGAATACTTCTGGGGTTTTGCTCAGCTGATTGGATCTAATAATAATATAATAATAATTTACCAGTATCACAGATATTTATGTTATTAATTCTTGGTTATTTGTGTGTATTTTTAATTGGTAAAGTCATCATCGTTATAAGCAACATTGCTGTTTGCTCTGTTTTGCTCTCATTTTACAGGAGAAGATGTTAGTATTGAAACTGCTCTTTAAGTTCAGGCTTGAGGATTTCAAGAAGCCAACTTTATCAGGAGAGGTTTTTGTACTGCCCCTGCTGGCAGCTTTCCATCCAAATCTGAAGATTTGTAGGAGCTGCTTCTGCATTTTTAACATGCTTTAGATCTACTGGTCTTTTTATATACGTGTGGAAAAATAACTTCTGTCTGTATTTTTGTTTAGTTGGGACAGGCAATGAAGGGACTTATAACATATAAGACGAGTTTTTTTCTACATTACTCACTCTGGAAAAATAATTTTTGAGAAGTTAATAATCATCTGGAAAAATAATTATTGTGAAATAAGTGAAGAACTGAACTTTGTTAAACTTGTTTTAGCAAAGTGAGGTAGTTCATGTATACATTTACAATTAAACACATCAGTCAAACAATTCCATCGCTTCTGTGTTTTCAGATTTTGAAAAACTGATTAAAGAAGTGAAATTTGTCAGAGGAGACAGATATAAAGTACAATATGCTATAAATATAGATACTTAAATATTGTTGACAGGGCTGAACACAAGCGTCTTTGACTCCTGATGATCACCACTGATCTGCAGAAGCTTTAACAATGAAACATGTCTGTTGCCTCAAAAAGTGCAATATTTAAATAAACATTTCATAATAAGCATGACATGATGTTATAAAATTAGCATTTCTTTTACCCATTCATCTGTTCTTCCTCAGAAAGTAGAGCCTGTTGGGGAGAGGCGACCACGTGGACGACCAAGGAAATGGGTATGGAGCAATCACTGACACTTACAGACATCATGGAGTTAATTGTAAATGTGTCAAAGGTCTGCAAGGTACCTGTGCATGCTGGAGCTGTACAGTCCTTAAAGGCTGCTCTGCCTTCATGTTTAATCAATGTCTGTCGTTCCTTCTTCCACAGCCCCAGAAAGTAGTTCAAGAAGTACCTGGAGAGCAGCAGGTGAGGAAAATGAAATCTTTAAACAAAGGAAGGGTGGTACAGTTTTGTTTTGAAGTAGCACTTAGAGCCACACGTTGCCTCAACTGAGAATTTGTAGTGTGTTGATTTAAATGGGGACTTTATAATGGTTGGAATATGTCTGTCTAATAAAGCAAATACTACAGATCCTCTTAGCATTCATGCTCCTGTCATGTAACATTTGCAGATTTACCAGATTATTTCACCTTTGCATGCTGCTTTGAATTAGCTACTGTTGCATTAAACTGAAGCTAAAGTCAGTTTGACAGTTGGTGAGTGTAGAGGAATGCTACCTCAGCTTCAGTTGAGCGGCAATCTCATTTTGTGTCACACATTTACCTTTTGACTAATACCAGTTACATTTATGCTGTACAACTGCAGTGTTGTTCTGCACATGTTGATCTCATTTAACCATCCATGAATATCATGGGCTTGTGTTAATCACAGACCTTATGTTTAGCATTAAACCTAAACTACATTAAAAAGCCCTGTGTACCAGTTATAGTGTAACTGCAGCCAACAAACCATGTCCTGCTTGATTTCAATTGGGCCTTTCAATACTTTACACTCAGTTTATTCAGTATCCATGGCTAAAACCTGTGCTGTGCGTAAGTCTGACAGGTGCTCGTGATGTTTAGAGTACGCTAACTAATATAACAAAATATTAGAAACACCGCTCAGCATAAGGCAGAACAGTTTAACAATGCCACAAACCAACTACAGCCCATTAATGTCAATTAAGTAGACTTAACACCTCTAATAAGATGTCTGTAATTGGCTACGTCTTATCAGTATTAAGAAAATAAATATAGGCTGTGTAATAATCTAGAGGGATATATATTACAAGTCACTCATAAGAATTTGATATAAATTTTTCATTGCGTACTGTGTGAAGCAATACCTCAGAGTATTTATTCACTAGTTGTAATGTTTGGAAAACACCTGTACAGTCACAAAATCCAACACATAGAGGAAAAGTTTCTGTCCCCAGGTCATGAGGTTGAGGAAACCTGTCCTTGAATCTCTGCATATCCTCCACCTTGTCTAATAAATTATTCACAGCATTTCTGTTCATAACCACTTTTTGTATATATTTAAATTTTGCATTTTATACTTTTTTCTCATAATTTTTGGAACATTACATTTTACTTTTCTTTACTTTACTTTACATAATGTACATTACCAGTGCATACATACATAAATAAATGCTCTGAATCTTATTTAATCCTATTACAGTATGGATTATTAACAAATTGGTTGAATTGCTGCTGTTTTGGCACTTTCTTTGTGCTTTACATAAACTGACTTAATGAGGATATGACGAGTTCTTGGAAAAGCACAGATGCCGGTGCTGAATTCCCCAGATACACCTCCAAACATCCTTTAGTGACATCCAGTTTAGATGTATATGTACACCCTGTTTCTCAAAACCTTTGGTTCTTTGAGCCATCTTGTTCATTTTTCAAACAAAAAAATTGCACAATAGTTGTCACCAAAGCGGGGCAGCTGTGTTCTCTTGTTGCCCCGTTTGTCTGTCTTATCGCATCCTCCCCAGTGAGCAGTTAGTCAAAGAGGTTATGATGCTTCAAGAACTGAAACCGTTAAGGCAGACTCCCTTTTTCAGACACACGCACACGAAGGGGAAGAATGAGTCAGTATAGAGAGGGGAAACCTGATCTAACTGTTCTCTTCCTCTGTCTTCTTGGTTTCCTGACATAACTGTCATCTTCCTCACATTTCTAGATCTGACAGCTGGACCTACTTCTCCACACGCAATCAATGTGTCAATGAAATTTTTACACTCTCATTCTTTCTTGCGCTCTTTCTAGTATTGATTCAGTACTTTGCGCATAATGAGTCACTAGACTGAAAGAGCTCAAACAGTAGCAGACAAACTGATTTTGGTCCCCTGCTGTTCCAGGGCCCATCAGAAGAGGCTGAGGAAGGTCCCTCACAGGCTGAGCCCTCGTCATCTCAGGTTGAACCACAGGAGGAAGGGGAGTAGATTGGATACCTACCTCAAGGTTTGGCCTCAAACAATTAGGGGTAAAATCTGACTCCTATCTATGATGGGGATTCAGGAACACACACAAATTTAAAAAATCATTGCAGACATTGGTTTCTTCTCCAGCAAGATATTTCTCCTGATTTGATATCGTACCGCAGATATTTTGCTTCACCCCTAATAGTTTGGTGAATTTGATCTACTAAAAGGGCTTTTTCAAGGAAATTGTCTCCCATTTTGGGAAATAACTTTCATGTCTGTATGGTCAAAATACAACCAGCAGCTGGTTACTTTAGCTTAGCACAAAGTCAGGAAGAAGGGAAACAGCCACCTGGCTCTGTCCAGACATCCAAAATCTACTAATTAACATTATATCTCATATCTCTATTCCATTCAATACCAAAGTGTAAAAACAACAATGTGGTTTTACAGGAAGCTATGTGCTTTGGTAAAAGAATGTGCAACAAGAGTTTAAGAGATAATGGCTGGTAGATTTTGTTTTGTGTTTGTTACTCGTTGACAGAATCTGCTTAGCTGTTTCCCCTTTTTCCAGCCTTTATGCAAAGCTTTTACTAAGAAGCATATTTCTCAAAATGCAGGACCATTTCTTCTAAGATGCCTGTTTTCCTCAACCCCTCAGTATGTGTGTGTCAGTGAGCATGAATGTGTGGAGAGGGGGCAGGGTTGCAGGCTAATATGAGAGGAGGGTTAAAACAAAAGGAAACCAAACTTATTGAAACATGTTTCTGACTCAAGTGTCATGAATCCTCATATGAAACGGGAGCAAGACGGTGACATTTTTTAGCAATGTTACAATACACACGATGCGCTGAAGTCATTATTGTGAAAGTAGATGTGAAAGGTTTTATTCCAAAATGCAATATCTTAATTTGGAGAGGAAAAAATGTCTCATGTTCAAGAAGGGATTACATTAGGTCAGATTTTGTAAGCAAAGTATTAAGATTGTTAACAACCTCAGTGATTTTTTTTCCTTCCAAACAGCAGCATATTTAAGAAGCAAAGCTCCCAAAGGTTTAAAGGGATATTTTATTTTGGATAGAAACCCTTCATATATACTGTAGTCAACAACCGTGTTGACGTGTCATTTTACCACACTCAGGATTTTACTGTTACAGTGCTTTTACACCATATTGAAACCTCAGGTACAAAACTATTCAGGAACAAGTTGTCAGTCTGCTCAGTTATTGTGCTGTGTTTGTTGTGTTTCTGATCTGTATTTGACATTACCAGTATGCCTTGACACAAAGACCTCATGTAAACCTCAGTTACCCTCAGTTTCTTAATCTCTCATTCTACCTCAGTAACACACAAGACAGAAGATCTCGAATAAATTAATGATCCACTTTGTAAACACTTACTGTAAACACACACACAGGTTCATGTCCAGATGTACAACACAGACAGACAAAAGGTTTTCAGCCCTGCACACAAACAAATGCACAAACACACAGACATTACACTCCAGTAGAGGATTTTACTATCGGTGTACAAATAAAAGCATCAGTGTCATTTCTTCAGAACTAAGCTGAAACGAGACGTGGTTTGTTCTCCTGGGAAATAAAATGCAGCCAATAGTTTACAACAACTTGATGAAATACCTGTTTTTTTTGGGGTGTAGTTTCTTATGAAATACGTTTTTTGGGTCTGTTTCTCCTTTCTGATTTTTACTGCATCATGTATTTTCTGATTCTTACACTGTAAATTGTATGTGTGACACTCTTAATTCATGTGATATGAAAGGAAGGGCAGCAAATAACCACGCGGTGCTGAAATACATGATAGTTATGGTAAACAACAAGGCATCAACACATTTGCTTTATGTGAAAGTCACCAATTATTTGTAACGATAGTACAAAGAATATGCCCTTTGGTGAGCAACGACCACTGTGGTCACTACAAAACCATAATGCTAAATGTAAAATTGAGCTAAAATGTCAGCAAACAGGCTCAGTGATATTGTTTATCATTATTAAGCAGCATCTATGTACTATAGATGTACCAGCAAAACTATATATGTACTTTATTGGTGAGCTGTATTGCTTATTATTTCCCTTTTTGTTTTGTGGGTATTTTTCCAGAAGTTACATAGTCTTACTTTAAATGATTCACCCCCCTCCAAAAACCTACCCAGTCATACAGATAATTTTAGTTTTAGAATTTTAAGGTTTGAGATTTCTGTTGCCAAGTCACTCCGGTAGAAATGTCGTTCGTGGTCTCTGTTATGATCGTTGTGTTGAGAATAGTAAACAAAACTACGTGATTAGATGAAGAGTAAAGTATTTTTCAAAGAACTTACAAAGTTAACTTGTTTTTTAAAAATACTAGTCGTATAGAAAATGAGTGCATTTTGGAGGACTAGACATCTTGTTGACCTCACAGAGATGTTTTTTTCTGTAGATCGACTAATTGTTTTTTTTTTAATTGTGTTTTATAAATCAAAGATAATAGATTTCAGGTCTGTGTTGACTTTATTGGTCGGGATTTCAGCACTTAAACTAATGGACAGACTCAAATTATTGTCATTGTCCACAGTTGACAATTATCTTACATATCACTTACTAGTTGTTTATTACATAACTTGAATATCACCCATCATTTACTGTATATATCACTAAAACTTGCTTATTTTATCACTGATATGTTGTATCCCAATAATTTATGTATTTCAGCATTGTTTACTAAATTGCTGCCAGATGAGCTCAATTCATTTATAGACATGTATGTTTTCTTGTTCAACTGCATTGACTTAACGTTTTTGCTCTCTGGACTACCTCTGAAAACAAACACGCCTGGGACATCTAAGGGAAAACGTTTGGTTAGTTGTACCTGACCTTTTCCGTCAGACCTGCAGGTGATCACAAAGTCTTGAATATAACTGTCAAACTAGTACTGTTGTAGTCCACTCATCTCATCTCACTACATTCATATCACCATAAGTGAATGGAAGTCAACCTGAAGGGTGCCTCTTAACTTAACTACAGCTGAGTCAATGTTTGTTGTCTTACACGAGCTGTGTCTGGATATTTACTCTCTATATAGGGACAATGTTGTTTTGTGATCTTACTGATAGTTATAGAGTTACATACAGTACTTGATCAATTTTCAACTATTGAAAAGTTGAAGTGTAACTTGAGAAATCATCCTTTATGCCTTACGTTTAACACAATTTTGTAGTTGTTATTGATGTGTCCTCATCCACTTCATTGATAGAACTCACAAACCTGTGATATATATTTTGTTATGATTCTATACCATGTGATTTGTGTTATTCTGCTTCTTTATCGCTTATCAATAAAATATCACACCTACCAACTGTCTTTTTTTCAAGTAAGTTTAAATAGTTTTATTATTATTATTATTTTACACAGAAACAATCCTTCATTTCTCAATAAAGATGAAAAAATGAAGAGGGACAGTTCACTAAAGGATGGCAACACATCCAGTGTTCAAGCTTGTCAGACATAAAACCACAAAATCAGTATAACAGATTTACGCTTAACAAAACATGGAAGTAGATACTGAAGCTCTGGAAAACTTCACTGACAAGGTGCCCGGCATTTTAACAGCAATAACACGATTTAAGAAAAGTGCATCACACTGCATTTGTGTGGCAAATGATAACAGTGCAAGACCCTATGTGACGCCTACCGTTATGCTCTCTTATCATTCATGCACCCAATTTTTTTTTATAGTTTGAAAACCATTTCACATACTGTGTCATAAGTGACAAAAACGTTCCGAAACACAGTCCAGTTTTCCCTTTGTTTTCCATCCTGAACCACACCATGTAACTGTTGGCCAGTGACCCTCACAAACTAAAACCAGCTAATGGAAGAGCTGTTATGCGTTGAGAGCTTTGGCTACATCTGTGAACACCAAACGACTGGGCCTCTGCGTGGTCCCCTGGGAGGTTGTGAGAGTCTGCAGAAGAGATAAGCAGCAGGAGAGATAGAAGATAAAACTTAATGAAATTGTAAGAAACAGTAACAACAGCTTGTTGTCCTAGTGTGACATAAAAGCCTGTGCTAATTTCAGAACAATTAAATGTATGCTTTTTCAGTCGACTATGTGATTGACTAATGAAAGAAACTGTTAGGACCAATAGTATATAAAACAACAAATGTATATACAGTATATTGCATGTTTAGGGAGATGTGGATATTACAAATGGAAACATTATTCTGAAACTGCTTTAAACCTGGTTGCTGTGTAGATGGATGTAGTTCCACATCACAGTAGGACTGACAGGATAAGATCACAATTGTTCACATCTGTCTTAAAACAATCATCAGACGCCCATATGAACATTGAAAGGGGTTTTGCTTGCTATAATCATCCCTGCTGTTAATACTTGCTTTAACATTGCTTGTCACAGCAAAGATCTAAAAAACTAAGTATCTGAAGACAATGGGAGTCTTCAGCTTTTAGTGCTCCCTCTTTTTCCATTCATTTGTAGCCAAACAGGGAGGCACTGTGTTGGGAAACACAGGGAAGGGGGAATTTTATCTAAAAGTCTTAAACTTGCACCTGACTGTTATTTTAAGATAGACGTGAAAGATTTTAATGAAAATGTTTTTCAATGGAAAGGTTTGCTCACTTGTAACACATTTCCGTCAGTTGTAATCACATGTGAGATGCAAAGCTAGTGAGTGTGTGGTTCTTGTTTTTTTGGATTTGAAGAAGGAATCTTTGATTATTATGAACTATTATTTTTGTCTAGTCTTCAGATGGTACTTTGCTTAAAGGCGTGAGGACACTGCATGTAGGTTCAAAGTTTTTCAAAAGCCTGGTGAGTGTTCTCTGTGAGTATTTACTTTGATACCAATTAGTTAATGGTAAATGGTGAATAAAATAAATAAATATGTTATTTTTAAAGCCAAAAATCACATATAAACTAAAGTAGCCCAGTAAGTTTAGGTTTGAGATGCTGAAATAATGATGGAGATTGAAGGTTGTGAGGGAAAAGGTTTAGAGACACACTTTAAAAGACACACAGATGATACTTTACCATGCTTGCCTTTTACTGTAATGCCACTGTCAAAACTTAAAACAAAATAAAATAAAAATAAATTATGATTTTGAAAACTTACAAGAAGAGACTTCAAAATAGCAACATGCAAACATACAGACAGAGATACTGAAGGTACAGTTCAGGCATCAAAATAAAAACTGTAAGCCTTAAGAATAACTTGTGCATCTAACTGTCAAGCAACAAATTATTAGAAAAATGTAATATCATACTTTGATTCTTTGGTATAAATTTGTGTTTTATTATTGTAGATATTGTGACTGTACTATTCAAACTTTATCTTTTATATCTATTTATAAACATGACGGAACTTGAAACATTGTGGCTTTTGTGGTCAACAAGCCATTCACCACTTGTTGTGGTGACAACAAGATAACTGCTACAAAGTAATAAATGGTTTAGGGCAAAAAGTCAGTACACTTTTATCCAATACTTTCCAGCTTACCTTGGCATTGGGACCTGTGAGGCTGCCTTCCCGGCTGTGGTCCAGGAGTTCCTGTTCCAGCAAGTCATCTTGTTCTTCAGCCGGATCGAAGTTGTACATGGGCATGAGCTGGTGCCGCAGCTTCTCCAACCTGCATGAGAAGACATCGGGCAGCTATGTATTAAAATAAATCCCACGTTGCAAGATTAACTCCAACTAACAACCTACCCATTCTGCTCCTGTTCAATGTGCAGTAATGGGAATGACAGTGATTTTTCGTACCATGTAATTGCAATAAAAACTTAGATAAAAACATTTTAAAAAGCACTTAAACTATATTGGAATCTGATTCATCTACACATGGCCACAAAATTACCTGATAACGCAGGAGTTGCTTTAGTTGGTACTATACAGTATTTAACCTGTTGCTGGATCAGCAAATCTTAAACTTACCGCTTCCGTTTCCGAACATACAGCATCTAGGATAGAGAAAGACAAGTTAGGGTTTTAATAGTAGTACTCTGATCAAACTAAATGATAGAAGGCATCATTTGTAGGTGTCTTAAGGAAATATAGATATAATAAAGAGTTTTATTGAATCATGGTGAATATTTAAATGATTCCTTACTATTGCCACAGCTAAGCCAATAACGGTGATGATACCAAAGGGAACAAGCACCATTCCCATTCCCGAGCCCTCCATCACTGCTTCTGGAAATGTGGTGGCATTGAAGCTGGTCTCATTTGTTGTTATAGTAACAGTCATTAATGTTGTTCTGGAGGTGATATTGTCTCTGGTGCTTGTGCTCGTTGACAGGAAGGGGATTGTGGTGGTCGTGGCAGTTGTGGAGAGAAAACTTGTAGTTGTTTTAGCTGCAGTTGCAGCCATGGTCAGGTGTAACTGTTTCAACTGAACGATGTATTCTGAATCTCAGTGTGGATGTTGTTATGTTTTTTTAGTCTCTAGCGTGTTTCATGGTCGACACGTGTCTTCCACCTGGTCTGGGATCTGCTGTGGCATTGATGATGCTTTGATCATATGATGCGGCGAGTGAAACCTAAAGCTAGAGGAAAGGGGATAAACAGTTTATGATTACCAAGTAGCTATATTGCAAATTCTAAATCTTGTGTTATGTATTATTGAATGAATTAAAAGAAGTACTGGGTGAGATAGTTATTTAACTGCAGCAAAAATGCTAAAATGTGATTTCTAATTTTATAAGCAATTTTGCCTGTGTGTGCTGATGACCTGCTTAAATCTTAGTGAAAGAAATCTAACATTTCAGTTATGACACCACACCTCAATTTTATTCTAACCAAGGCTGGTGTGCCAGCAGGGTTGTGGTAGGATGTGGTTAGCAAAGGCACAGGAGGAAAGTAGCATAAGAAACCTGATAGAATACAGAGGAATACTAACCACTCAAACTGTAAAATACACTGTGAGGAAATGTGTTGGCAGTGATGTTGAAACATCAAAATCTTACTTACACCCATGCACACACACTTCCACACTCAGGAGGTTCCATAAATATCCTCTGCATCCAACTTGGTACATGTACCACCCACTCATGCACATACTACTGTACACATCCAATGAGCATGAGCAATTATTTATATCAAGATTTTTATATTACAGGAGTTTTAAAACATGAATATGCTTTCTATTTTAAATCAGTCAAAGTAAACATGTAATCCAGAATATGATTCCTATTTTAAAACTGTGAAAATAGACATGTAATCCAGAATATGCTTTCTATTTTAAATCAGTGAAAATAGAAATGTAATCCAGAATATGCTTTCTATTTTAAATCAGTGAAAATAGACATGTAATCCATTCCTCTCTCCTTAGTGCATCCTGTCTGCTTGGGTTCTTAATGAGGAACATGTGCAGCCGTAGCAAACTACCAATGAAAAGCAAAGGCTGGATTTAGTCATTGCTGTTGTCCAGTTAAAAAGCCTTCCACTGCAACAGACAGAGACATAGCACACAACGTTTTCTATGATTATCCTTGCAGATTGGTTCAATCTTATTCGTCTTTTTGCTGTGTTATTGATACGTAGCCTGTTATTTTTAGTCAAGATGCACTGTCTCTCAGCTGTTCTGTACAAGCAGCTGTTGTACTAATCCTGCCAATGTGACCAGGTTCTATTGCAGTGTCCTCTCAGATTAGTGATGCATACATACCTTAACATAAAACACGCATGAGTTCAGAGGAGAGTTGCAGCAGGCTGGTGCTAGCTAGAGAGGGGAAATTTTCATTGGAAGAGACAACATTTCCTCCACTGCCTGCCCCTCCTCCTCCTCTTCCTCTTCTGCTTCCCCCTTTAGCAATGCAGGTACTGCACAGGCTGTTTACATTGACAAAACAGCCATTTTCTCAGAAGATGGACTCCCAACACCAAAGCAACACTATCCTGGCAGCTACTAAGAGATCCCTTTTCCGTTCTCCAATTGCCTCCAGGGATCTATACCCTCCGTCTTGCCCTTTCTTGTATTTCACACAACAGAGGCTGCTCTAGGGATGCTGCAAGCAGAGATCAGTGCGGCAAGCTCCCTCCCCATTCACCCCGCAATTGGTCTAATGGCTTCAAGATGATAGATGTGGTTGGCTCCCTGAGCTGTCCATTTGGCTTTGCAGGGATGAGAATGGGATTTAATGGCTCTGCACACCAGATGCTGTCAGACCCATGTGAATGACTGCATCCGGGTGGCAGGTCTGTGGAAATTAACCCTGTAATGTCTAAATACAAAATTTTCTAGCTCTCAATAACCAGAATTCACTCGGGAAACACACAGACAATAAAAGTCACTGAACAATTAACTTTTGTTTACTTTTATGTGATGAGTCATACAATTATTAAACACATAGATACTACATGTGATAAAAACAAGTGCTTTAACAGTTGCTTTATAATCATGTGTCATTGGAACATATATAGGGTGTTCACAACTGCTGCAGAGTATCCACAAGGTTCAAAGTGAGTCTTTAGCGCTTTTTAAATAAATTCCCAGTTATCATTGCAGCAAATTCTAAAAAGAGTGATAATGAAAATTCACTTATCATCTTGTCATCTTAATTATTTAATTTATTTATCTGAGGACACATTTTTGAATGTATTATTTAATTTTCCAAATAAATCTAACATGGCAGATGTATAACATTTCATTTTCATTATTTGCTAATAC
>OMLM01020222.1:0-17455 GCA_900302695.1 Helostoma temminkii | reverse complement strand
GTCTCGATTACTGCAATGCCTTGTTGACGGCATTACCGGCATGCGCAATCAAACCCCTCCACATGATATAGAACGCAGCAGCACGACTGGTTTTCAATCAACCAAAACGGACGCACTTCACCCCACTCCTCAAATCTTTGCACTGGCTTCCTGTAGCTGCTGCATCAGATTCAAAGCTCTGACTCTTCCTACAAAGTGGTCAGCTCAGCTGCACCTGTCTACCTCAACTCCCTCATTCAGATCTACATCCCTGCCCGACCACTGCGCTCTGTCAACGAACGGCGTCTGGTGGTTCCATCACAGAACAAAAAATCCACTGCAAATCTTTTCAGCTCTGTGGTTCCACAATGGTGGAATGAACTGTCCAACTCTACACGATCAGCAACTTCACTCCCGATATTCAAAAAACTGCTGAAAACAGAACTTTTCCACAACTTTCTTTGCACTTAAAATGCACTTTCATTTAAAAAAAAAATTGCACTCATATCTCATTAAATGAACACACTTCTCCTGCTAGTACTTTGCTTTAGTTTTCTCCTTGACTTTTGCTTGTTTTGTACCTCACTTGTAAGTCGCTTTGGACAAAAGTGTCTTCCAAATGACTAAATGTAAATATTCTGCTCCACTCATGTCTCATAAAAAGATGCTGAGCCTGAGCAACGCTATGTGGGGCGTAATGAGACTTGGTCTGGGAACGGGTCAGCAGAATAATTCACTCTGTTGGAAGGGACCAGTAGTTCCTGGCATTAGTGACAGCACAGTGGAGCAGCCAGTCTTCCATCCACCATCACTACCAGCAGCTAGCTGCACTCCACATTCTTACATATGCTACATGACCACTCAAGATGTCACTATTGACATGTTAAATAACTTAATAATATCTGATTTGTCAAAGCAAGTTGGGGACAATATCACATGTAACCTTAGCTCCATGCACTAGCCAGGCCCACTCAGACCAAGTCCCTCCAGCTGCAGTGATCAGTTCAAGCTGAAAGTTGTTGTTCAGTCAAACTCCAAAGGGTGACCACATAGATGTGTTCCCCAATAATGAATTGGAAGACATATGGAGATGTTATCTAAACAGAATGAACTGTGACACATATAAAAAAATGTTTGTCCAGCACGGGAAGTGGTCAAGGAGTCACTCTGCTGCCGCCCTGAGGACAAGGCAAATGAGCTCCTTAATGTTGTGTTGGACATACTGAAGTGCAATTTCAGTGACTTGACATCCAGTCTGCCCATGAAGACGTCTACAGCACAGTTCCACCAGCCAACACCCCATCCCATCCAGAGGAAAGTGAGATCCTTCCTTGGCATGGTGATGTTTTATCAGCACTTCATTCCAGGAAAGCCATTCTTTGCTTTAACAGCTGGTCAGAAAAGGATAATTAAGAGCTGCCGTGGGCGTGGGAAGCTGGAACCTTTCGTGAGCTGACCTCTTGGTAGCCTGCACTGTTCCCCTGACACACTAATCACTCTCAGCTGCGATTCATCACTAATCACTACTCCCTTTAAAACCTGCTTCACTTCACACCCTAGTTGTCGGTTCATCTGCGAATACACCTGGTTGTTTGTCCCTGATATTTTGAACTTTATATTGGATAATTTTTCCAGGGTTACTCTGGAGCTGTTTTTTTGGTTTTCTTCCTGTTGGCTGTTAGTTTTCTTTTGAGCACTTCTTTTGGACTTTTATTACATCTGTTCTCCTTTAAGTTGCATACATACAGACTAGTCTCACTGGGAAAAATTTTGTTATTGTGGGATCACAGAGAGTTGAAGGAGCCAGGGAACTGTTTTATGCTCCAGTATCAGTGAGCAGCCAATGTTGTTTGAGAGGAATGCTTGGTTCAGGGAGTGCGTCATCACACTCAGTGAAGAGGCTGAAAGCAAACTGAGAGCCGTGGTGTTGTTATGTGTTCTCTAGAGACATACTAGACTGTGGTGAGCGAAAGATTTTGTCCATTGTATTCAACTCACTGACGACCATCTGGTTTCCATATCACAGAGTGGTCCCAGCTAACTATCACAAGGTATGTGAGGTGCTGTCTGACATGGAGATTAAAAGGCATCATTCGTCTATCAGTGAATATGCATCAGCTATGGTGATGTTGATGAAAATGAAGAGACCTGAGGATATGTACTGACTTCCGCTGGCCAAAACTGTTATGGATGCTCATCCACTGCCCCATCAGGCTGATGCTGGTGGTGTTTCAGTCGACCAAGATAAAGTGAGTCATCTCCAGTTTCCAGAAAGAGGACCTCATGGATGCTGATGGATCCCACTCCAGAGGAAAGTGAGATCCTTCCTTGGCATGGTGATGTTTTATCAGCACTTCCTTCCAGGATGCACTCAAACCACAACAGCTTTTAACAGCTGGTCAGAAAAGGATAATTAAGAGCTTCCGTGACACACTAATCTCTCTCAGCTGCAATTCATCACTTATCACTCACATTGATCACTTCTTCTACTCTGAAGCTGTTTTTTTGGTTTTCTTCTGGTGGCTGTTAGTTTTCTTTTGAGCACTTCTTTTGGACTTTTATTACATCTGTTCCTATTACATCTCCTTTAAGTTTTGGGTTCTGATTTTGATGATACCCTTTGGACCCGATTCCTTTTCCCCCTGTCTGTTCCTGGACAGTTTCCTGACTCACAAGCTATTAGTTCTGTTTGCCCTTTCGGTTCAGCCACTCAAAACCCAAACTGCACCATGGCTAGACTACACATGTTAAATAACCAGAACGCCATTCTGCGAACCCTCCACTACTTTGTGTTTTACTCACATGCTCCTGGTTCCAGTCTTTGAGGAGAGAGTTGGCGAGGAGAGAGCAAGACCTATAGCTTTCTCTAGTAACCCTTTCAGCCACAGTCAGGCCAAATAAACAGCTCACAGACTTGAATTTGTGCCTCTAAAATGGGCAGTGTGTGACAAGATCAGCCATCAGTTCACTGTCTGGACTCATAACAATCCTCTCCCTCGGTGACCCGGATGTGCGTCTTGGTAAAATGAATCTGAATTCTCTAAAACATTTGAATTTGAAATGCAAGTTTGTAGGACCACACCAGAGTTCACTAAATGATTCGGATCAAGACCACTTCGCAATTTTGGTAAACACCAGAGTGTAATTACTGTTTACACCTGACTGAACAAATCACACTGAGTGGGAAACAAACTTGAGTTCTACTTGAATATACTAAAGCCAGGATGTGTGGAAGCTCCTTGGAGTTCTGCCTCTGGGTCCACCCCCTGGGCTTTTCTTCACTTTGTTAAAGTTGTGTTATGATGCCAGTTGATAGGGTGTGAAATAGTGTAGCATTTCTGACGAGCTATAGTCCATTATTGACTGAATACACAACTCATGTTTTGTAGCCTCGACTGGTTGGGCTGAGTGATATAACGTCACCCAACACTGACATAAAAGGAAACCCACCCACTGGTTCTAGATTAGACCCATTTTTGTGCCAGTGCCCTGTAATGAATAATATAGTAGTGTGAATAATTACAGAGCGTGTGTACTAATGATGGGCTGTGGTTCCTTACCAGAGCTAAGCTGCTCAGCATGATGATGAAGATGATGAAGATCTCAAAGAATTTATGTTGTGTGATGAACAAACAGGCTGTCCTGACATTAGACCAGACCAGTCCTGTGCCCTTGGACATGTCTACGTTCAGGAATGGACAGCAGCGGTAACAACCTGAAACACAAATACACACACTCTGACCAGGAAGAGAAAAGCTGTTAAAGCTCCACATGTCTGACGTTATTGTGTGTGTCCGTACTGTCGCAGCAGCAGGCTCCAGGAGCGTTTCCTTCATGACTTTCATCGTCCTGTTGAACTTCAGGAAGTTTCTGCTCAACGTTCAACTGAGCAAACACATGAATAAAGTATAATAGTAATTATTACTACACACAGTTCTGGTCTCAGTTCAGTTCTGTCAGTGTACTGCCATGGTCTCCTTATCTTATCCTGATCCACCAAACCCTGACCCACAGTCACCTCACCTGGTTCTCAGCGTCTACACTAGTAAACATGCCTTCACTCCTCACCTTTTCCATTTTACCTGTTTTAACTATCTACTACTACACTACTGCCAGTGCTACTGTATGTATGCTCTCTATGCTAAAATATTATTATATTAACATTAAATTTATGTAGATTGAGATGAGTCTGTATCTGTAGTCAGACTCTGATTTAGGTGAAACACTGCAGTAGAAAAGTAGAATATGATTTACTTGCTGTTTACTCTCTTCCTCTTTCTCATTTTCAGGCGTTTTAAATTCAACCTCAGCCTCGGCGATGGGGGCCGTGCAGGACCTGATGTTCTGGTCTGATGTCACAAGATTAAGCGCCACACACTCTTTCGGACCATCCACTGCTAACGATACACAACCCGAAAAACAAAAGTTTACGGTGGACTGAACCAAGAAGCTCTGAGTCCACATTCTTTTGCATGGATTCATCTGAAACACAGAGACTGGAAACCAAATATCAAAACTCTAACAAGTCCAGAAACAAACTAAACCTGCTAACAGAATCAGACCTACCTTTGGGGTCTCTGCAGGTCTTGGTCTTTCCCAGTACCTGTTTGATCTGGTTTATGGCGATCTGTATGTTGTTGGTTGCTTTTTTATCTGAAACCACATAATTACCACGGAAAGAGCTCAGCAGCAAGGCCAAGAACAGGTTCAGGACCTGGAACAAGACCAGCAACAAGTTCAGGACCTTAGGTCAGACAATCAGCCAATCCCTACACCTCGCCCCTTGAAACAGAGTAGTAAGGGGTAGGGCTGAAAATATTCCCCCTCGAAATGAGACACCCCTGATATATCGTTATATGTCATCATACTGCATCACTGCTGCGAGACTGTAACATAAAACAATGGTTGCTTTAATTTTAAAATCATTATTAATTCCCAAACTATTTCTATTTGTGGGCCTTTTCGCTCTCGAATGCAGCCATAGCGTCCATGCATCTGGTATAAGCTGAGAAATCCTTATACTACTTCGCTTGAAGTGTGGTCCTGAAAACTCTTAGTTTCAAGGGCTATGTAGCCCTCTGCCTCAGCCCTACTCCTCCATCTAAAAGGCATTGGGATACCACTACTTCTTACATGAACATGTAAATGGAAGGGTAGAGATGGGATTGGCCCCATGTGTCTGAGTTGAGTTTTTACTCAAAATATCAACAGACACTGTCTCTACTTTTAAGACTAGGCTTAAAACTTTCCTTTTTGATAAAGCTTATAGTCAGAGCTGGTTCAGTTGACTCTGAACCATCTCTTAGTTATGCTGCTATAGATTTAGACTGTTGAGGAACCTCCCTGACACACTGAGCTCCTCCATCTACTCATACATCACCATTGTTATATATCAGCTTTGTATCTTCTTTTTCTCGTCTAAAAAGGGAGTTTTCCTCTCCACTGTTGCCTAGTGTTTGTTCAAGGGGGATTTGCTGGGTGTGTACACCTGTGATTAGACATGTTCTGCTCTGATGCAGAGACTCACCAGCAGATTTCCGATGACCAGAACCACCAAATAGAAGCTCAGACACGTGGCCTGACCGGAGACCTCCATGCAGTCCCACAAGGTCTCGATCCACTCTCCACACAGCATCCTGATGACAACAAGGAAGGCGTGGAAGAAGTCCCTCGTGTGCCAGCGAGGATCCCCAGGGTGAGCATCGCTGGAATGGATGCTCACGTTGGACTCCCAGAACAGCTGTACAGCAACTACGCTGGCGTTGAAGACCACGATGAACAGAATGAAAGTCAGGTTCTTTAGGGCGCTCAGAGAGGTCCATATCATCTTCATCCACAGGTTGAAGGTGGGCCACCACCGGCCCAGCCTCAGCACTCGCAACTGCACAGGTAGACAGGTAGACAGGTGAGAGGGCAGACAGATGAGAATGACAACAGCGATGATGATGATGATGATGACATCAAACTGACCAATCCAAATATGGTTGCCACATCAGCCAGAATCAATCCAAATCTGATCCCCAAATCATCCACAACCAGTCCCAGGAGGCTGCCCATGATGATGATGAAGTCAAAGATGTTCCAGCCCACCTGCAACCATAGCAACAATACAGTCACACAAATTACTGTGGCAACAGCATGAAGACGTCATCAACATTATTTAACCCTGCCACACACATAACACCTGTAAGCTGTCAGCCAGGTGTACTACAGGTGTCAGCCAGGTGTACTACAGGTGTCAGCCAGGTGTACTACAGGTGTCAGCCAGGTGTACTACAGAAGGTTAGATGTGTCACACAGTATATTTATCTGTGATTCAAAACTTAGATGATCGAGGTTCTGAGCAGTTAAAAACTGTATAAACTATAAAACTAAAGTAATACTACTGCTGATGTAGTTATACCTGCTCAGGTACGTTTGATCTGATGTTTTTAGGTGAACTTGTTGTTTTGATTGTCAGTACAAAGGCTTGTTTCCTCCAATTTGTCTTTATGTTGCAGAGTGAAACGAGGATGATGATGATAATTGTGTTTGCTGGTCTCTTTCCATCACCACGTTGGTATTTTCGTCTTTAAGGTGTGGAGTTCATTCAAACACACCTTTCTGTATTTAACAGCTTTATAAATGAGACCTCAGGTATCAAGTAAGAAGTCTGACCTTGAAGTAGCCATAGGGGTCCATGGCCAAAAGTCTGAGGATCATCTCAGCTACAAAGATGGCAGTGAAGACCTGTGGGGTGTCAGAGGTCACTGTTAGGACACTGTACAAACAAATTCAGTTACATGATGTTTCACAGGTCAGACTGGCAAGAATAATTTCATGAATACGGTTAATATGGTTGGATGAGATACGTTAACATTAACCAGTAGTCAGGAAGGTTTTAAAATCCTTATTCTGTACTTGTATAACAGTCCAAAGATCCTAATGTTACTCCTCTTATGATACTCAGCCATTCAACAGCTTCATATTACTGATGCATAGTGACTTTAGAGACTCAACAATAATGAGCGGTGGTATTTTGTCAACACAAACATTCTCTCAGCTCGTTCACTCATTCAGTAGAAATGTGATTTGTTTCTGCATCTATAATCTGAAGTGAGAAAACATTTGTGCCAAGGCCTCTGAACTACTTTCTGACTGATCATCACATCTGACAAAGGAAACTGGAAGCCTAGAGATAACTGTTCACACAGGGAACAGTCACCTTGACCCTTTTTCTGAATATCGCTTAGTGTAGTTTGGGTGTGTGCAGCAGTAGTCATCAGCCCGACCTGTCTGGTTAGCAAAAAAATGGATCCTTGTCCTCTGAGCCCTTCATTATGCCAAACTCAAGTAACAAAATAACTAAAATAAATACCTGACTCTGCTGTTTAGATTTAGACTTTGACTTTAGGAAGATTTAAGTGGAACTAAGTCCTTCACCACCCTAAACAGAGCAGGCCTCCTAATCTTTACCAAGTGAGAATAATTACATATATGAGCCTCTGCACAGGGAAATACTGACCAGCCCTGCCGTCACCACCATCCCTTCAAAAGCAACAGTCATTGGATAATGCTTCATGGCCATGACGATGGTCCAGAGGACGATGCACGTGACAATCCCAAGGTCAAAGAACGGGTTCATGACCAAGGCCTGGAGCCGCTGTTTGAGCCACCGCCAGCAGGCACAGCAGTTCCACTTGAGGAAGCAGTTAGCGAAGGTGTGGCAACATGGAGAACACGATCTGCAGCCCTCAGACTCTGAAAACACGAGACGTTTCATTTTCCTGTGTTCCCTACAGACGCACTTTGACCTGCTCAGCTTCAGCTCTGTCTGGCTGGTGGAGCTGGAACATGTGTGATGCTGTTTTCAGAATGAATCAGTGTTTGTCAAGGCTTCACTCAGCTCCATGTCACAGGTGCTCACAGGTATCACCAGACAGTGTGTGTGTACCTCCGTGTTCTTGCTCGTGGATCTTTATTCCTGCAGTTGGACTCTCCTTCTGTGGTGCTGAGTCTTGTTTTTCTGAAAGCTCGGCCACGCTGGACATCTGCTGTAACAACACGATGAAGCTTTAATATGACTCTTCAACATTTTCATATAATTTTTTATGGAAACTGAAAACGTGTGAGAAAAGCTGCTTCTTCCCACCTCTTCCTCCTCCCTCCTGTTTATCACCTCCAGGATCTGAACAAACTCTTCTTCTGTCCTTTTGGCCTCGGTGACGTCATCCTCGTCCTGCTCTACAAACACAACGGTAACCTTCGCCAGAAGGAGGCTGAGCAGGCAGAAGCAGCCGGGGAAGAAGATGAGCATGAAGAAAATCACGTTGATCTGACCTGCTGATCGCAACACCTGAGACAGACGGACAGGTGAGAGACAGACAGCTCAGAGAGGTGAGAGACCAGTGTGTTTACTGGGACCAGTGAGATACTGACCATCTGTAGCAGGTTTTCCCAGTAGTCCTGAGTCATCAGTCTGAACATGCTCAGCAGGGACCAACCAAACGAGTCAAAGCTGGTGAATCCGTAGTTTGGGTTTTCCCCTGCCCTCAGACAGGTGTAACCCCCCGGACAGACCCTGAACACATCACCGTCACCATCATCATCACCATCATCATCACCATCATCATCATCAGGTATTCCCAGTGTGAGAGTTGTGAACGTACCCGGCCTTGGACCCGTTTCCACACAGCAGAGGATCCATGTGACCAGGCAGGTAGTAGTAGTTCACTAGACACAGACAGAGGGGAACTCGTACTGTTGTACTGTACACAGTAATCACACAGAGCTTTGTTGGCATGTGGTGTTCACACGTCCATGTTTCCCAATTCAAATAGTTTTGTCAAATTTGTTTAAAAATTTAATTTATCGAGACCACGTGTTAAAGAGAAACAGCTTTCTAACGCTCCCTTATGACAAAGAAATATACTGAAAGTTTTTTTAACCCTAATCCTAAGTATACTTAAGTAAAGTTCAAGTATATTTCAAACATATACTTCTTGTAGTAAGTATACTGTCAGGGTCCCAGTTTGCCTCCTGTCTGTCTGTCCCTCCTACTCCTTATTTGGTCTGTTCTCCTCTCTCTCTGCCTAGATGTACACTAGTTACTATTGCCTGCACCTGTTTGATTCCCTCCTTTATAAGCAGACCCTGTTGTCTCCTACCCCTGCGAGATAGTCTGATATCTTCCTGAGAGAAACAACTATCCAGCGCTACTATAGGACTACCAACCTGTTACCAACCTTGCCTGATCTGGACCCTGCTTTTGCAGGGTACTGGTACTGTAAGATTTACTCCCCACCTGATCTGCCTTTTTCCCTGTCCTCTCCTCCTGCTCTGTACCGGACCCTGTGTGATTATTCTGGACTGTTTAATGATTCTGAGTTTTGCCTTGTGGACTGGCTATGTATTCTAGATTGACTTAAGTGTACGACTACGGACTGACTGCGATTGGATTTGGAACTGCATATCTGTATGTGACCCTGGATCTCCTAGAGGCTTATGTCATGTGGATGTCGGACTCTGTTTGGACGGAGGCTATAAGTTTTTGAACTGTGTGTTAGTGCTTCTGCAAACTGCTCATCTCCCCTTGATCCCCTCTGACACTATTAGCTTTTGCCTTCACAGTAGTCACCTGCACCATCTGGTCACGAACTGACATATCAGGAAGTGACGCCATCTTCACCTAGGACCCTCCACTACCATTATAAAGCTTGTCACAGTCACCTGGGCTCCCTCTGGTGATCATCCCTCCTCCACTGGACTAAACCCTGCGCATCCGGATCTTTTCCCCCACCTCACATAATCTGTGAGTAATCCACCTGATCATTATCATCTCCACGCTAGCTTTTCCTGCCATAACTCTGTCTCTTCTCGTAGACCTCCCAATACACACCGGAGACGTTACGGAGCCCGCCTGAACCTAGCTGCACCCCGCCTTCACCACATGCACATTCGTTACAATAATTGTTAATCCTTTAATTGTTGTGAGTTTTCTCTGGCCTGGAGTCAACACCCGCCTTCATGACATATACTAATGGCACTGTACTTGTAGTATACTTATAAGTATAGTTTTTGTATTTCTTGGGATTGAATTGGTCGCTTTTTAGTTTATAAAAGTATCCATGAAGTATACTAGAAATAAACTTTTATATATACTGTTAGTTTACCAGTGATGTAATGCAGTATACTTTCTAGATTATCACAATATGTTCTTAAAGTAAACTTAAACACTTTATTTTCTGGGTCCCATAATTTGAAGCTAATTTCCTGGAAATTCACCTCATAATTTTATCATAAAGGAAATGAATTGAAAAGTTGCTATAGAACCAAATAGTTTTTGTCATATGTTGTATAGTAAAGATGATGCAGAACCAAAAAGGCAGATCAAAATCATAATAATGAAACATAATTATCTTTTTTAGCTTCACAATATGAGACCCAGAAAAATAAAGGGTTACCATAATCTTTATCCTCCTTCTCAGCTGATTAAAGTCACTTCTGGATATTAGTTAATAGTTTTTCTATGCAGTGTGATTCCTCCATGTTGATGAACTGAATCTCAGCTGTGTCAACGATCATAGTCTGTAGCTGTAGCAGTAAAACCTAAAGTCTAAAGCTACTGACTTCTCACCCTTCTTACAAGCAGCTTGTGACTCAACTATTGATTAGCAACTACACTCAGTCTGTTTAAAAGGCAAAATGCTATATTACACAACAATTAGTGACAAATTATTAATTTATAACCTTAATAGTTGTTTGTTTATAATGTAGAACTACTGAGAGGCATGCTGGGTATTTCTATATCCTTGTCAGTATAGATAAATACTACTTTGTTTAGTATACCTCTGATAAAAAAAATTAAAAGTATACTGAAAGTAAACATATATATTCTAGTAGATCTCTACTGTAAATCAACACTGCTCCACCTCATCGTACCAGAATCGTTGTACATTTGGAAGTCGTCGTCACGGTAACCAACAGTAAAGCCAAGCTCAGTTGTTTGGTTAGGAAACCGTATGATGCCACATTTGTGTCTCAGTGTTCCCATGAAGAGCTGCAGACCAATGAGAGCCAAGACGCTGAGTCCGAACATCGTCAGGATGAAGACACCAGCCAGCTTCTTCACTGACAGGATGAGAGCTCCAGCAGTCCTTCTCACACCTAAGATAGAGGGGCTGGATTTATAAACCTGCCATTTAACTAGTCCCCTCCCCACCTTCACCACCAACTAACCTGGGCAGACTGCGATCATCTTCAACGACATGGACACTGTGCTCAGCACAGAAACTTTCCCCAACTTTATAAACGGTGTGAGAAACCTGAAAGAGCCACATCAAAAATGTGGAGGCACAAATCAGCCACTAAAAGGACAAAGATAAAAACAATCATAAAAAGAAAATGTGCAAGCACGTGGTTAAAAACAGGAACATGAGAGAGTCAGTCTTTAGAACGCACAGGTGGTTCTCCCAAAGGAAAATGGACCTGGACTGATGGGAGTTTCAGGTTTTTCACTTCTGTGGTACAATTTGAGTCTGAATGGCTGTTCCAGTCAAGCGTTTGGTAGAGCACATTCTGAGTGTCTCTGTTCAAAAAAACATCATGATGGCGCCACCTCACCACTCAGCTCAGGTACCTTATGCTATATGTTATTATATATTTTATCTGTTCATGAATGTGTGTGTGTGTGTGCAGGAGCATAGTCCACACAGTGATTTGGCTCAGGTTGTTCCACTTTTCATGGTGTGGATGTTAAGGGGTTAAACTGCAGACCACTGATAGTCCTGCTGGGACAACAATAGAAGTTAAATACCTGACCCAACCAGTCAGAACTGAAGAAGTGTCCAGTTGCTGCTCTGGGAACCTCTTGAACCTCTGGGATTTTGAAGGATTTTGTTGACTGACTCTCATTGTAAATGTAAGATGTGAACACAGACGCTGGGTGTTTGTACAGAAGTTGGTGCAGTAATGTAAATAATTCACAACAGAATTAAATGCAGCACTATATTATGTGGGCATTTACAAACGTGTGTGATTCATTATTACCCCGTGACAATGACCATGATGTCCACCCAGTTCCAGGGGTCTCTGAGGAAGCTGAAGCGTCCAACACAGAAGCCTCTGGACACGGCCTTCACCATGACTTCAAACACGTATATGGCTGTGAAGACGTATCTGCTCCAACACACAGAACAGTCAGTATGACAGCTGTCCTCCATTTGGAGGCGAACAAGGAGTTGCAGTCTTAGTGTTTTGTAACAGACAGAGCAGACAGACCACTACTGTCAGTGAAGGATGACGCTGATTTGTGGACTGACACGAGCAGCAGCACTGCAGCTCTGTTAGAACTCCTTAGTTTGTTAATGGAGCTTTAATCATCTGTGTTATCAGTGGACAACACCTACACCACTACTGACTGAAGTGACTGTGGATGTGTTTTTACTCCAGGAGATGCTCTGTGAACGGACTCTGGACTTTCTGTCCAACTCCATCACCCCTGCTACACGTTAATGTCCTACAGAGCCCCTTAAGTTTTTTCGGATCTACTTTTGTTTTCCCTCACAATACTTTCTGCGCTGCCTTGCTTTGCTCTTCCAGAACTAGACCTATTTGTGCTTCTTTTAACTTATGTCCAGCGCAATATTAGCTTCTATATTTTAGTTCTCACTTTCAGGATGAGCAGAGCGGCCTCATGTCCCCTATGGATACACCACTTGGCCTCTAGGCAACATTAACATTCTCTACTGACATCAAGACAAAGCACAGACTGTTCCTGTTCTCGAAGGACAGGAAATGAATTCCAGCTGTGCTCATAGCAGAATCCAACTATGTGACCTGTAGTAGTGACCTTTTGTCTCTGAGGACACACTGAGGAGTCTTTGTTTCTGTGTCCTGAACGTTTAGAGGATCCAGACAGTTTTAAGCTGTTAACTACGCCTTCATAGACCACAGCCACTCCTCAGCATGTGTTCCTTTGTGTTCACTCACTGTGCTGCCCAGCCCAACACACAGTTGGCCAGAATCGTCACCATGATGAAGAACTGGAACCACGTTTTGGTGTTAAGGAACAAGAAGCATCAGATGATATAGAGACACACAATAAACACAAATAATTACACAACTAACCCAAGAGGCGAGTCTAAAACCACTCCCACACATTGTTGATGTCTTCACTGACCAATCACGGACGAGTATATTGTGACATCATAAAGGATATGAGTGGAGCAGGATCTTGATGGCGGTGGTTCTCACCGGGCTGAGCGGACTCAGCAGGTAACAGGACGACTCTGCGTTAAACCTGTGAATGATGTTTCCTTTGCTGAGCACCGTGAAGGTCTGCAGCAGGAGAGACGAGTCAGATGGTAGACAGACAGGGGTCAGAGAGACAGATCAGAGGTTAAACAATGTGTCAGTGAAGTTTTCTGATTCAAATCCTGGTCCTGTTTGAATTCTTTAGTAAAGAGCGAGACCTTCTGTGATTGGTAGAAGGGATCCAGATCCTCCAGTGGTGTGTTGACAAGCTCGGGGTGTGGCTCGCCGTAGACAAATGGAAGGAGCTTCCCGGACTCCAGGTGAACAGCTGGTTTGGGCAGGTCTTTCTCTGCTACCTGTCAATCAGATAGACAGCCAATCAGAGAGGAGAAGTGGATGCAAGCAGAGGGATTTTACAGCCTCAGGGTGGTACCAGTGATCAGGAGTGAGGTTCACTGCTTTCACATTAATACAACATAAGATCTGGAATATATCCACATCTGGTATGTTTTTCATACAAACTCTCTTAAACTTGTGCAGCAGCAAACAATATTAGAACAGATTAGTTTTAATGTTAACTCTGTGCGGAGGCTTCTGTGCTTTTAAGCTCAGCTAGTGCTGTTAGTCATCTTTCTGGACAACGTCTGGGTGGTGCAGTGCTGTAACACTGTCCCCTCAGCTAGAAGGACCTGAATCCACAGGTCAGCCAGGTGCCTGTTTGTGTAGAATTTGTATGTTGCAGGGTCTCTGGCTTCCTCCCACAGTCCAAAAGCCTGCAGGCAGGTTAACTGGTGATCCTAAAGTGTCGATGTGAGTGTGAATGGTTGTCTGTCTTTGAGTGTTTCCCCTGAGAGACTGGAGGCCTGTCCAGGGTGTACCCTGGCTCTCACCCAGTGACCCGTTCCTGTGGGTGGGCTGAGGCAGCATCGTTCTCAGTATATGTTTCAGTTCTGAAAGCTGAAATGTGATCACTACGTTCGGTACCTCTGTGCTGTTCAGTCGCTTGTTCTCCTCTGCTTCACGGCAGCCTTGAATCTCCTCCAGTGAGGCCGGCGTGAAGCGCCTGAAGACCTCCGTCCCCACCGGAGGCAGCAGAGACGCCATCCTGGCATTCTGAAGCTCTGCCCGAACTCCACTGTCGACTAGCAACCGATTCCTGTGTGGAGAGAGGAAATTATACCATCAGATAAATGGCGGAGCCCTCCTGTTACTCAGACAGAATGTCTGCTGCTGAGAGAGAGTGAACGCTCCTGATCTGAGCTTCACAGACTTTACATCCACACTGTTCAGAGCTCTTTTTATTTCATAGAGCGTCTTCTTATTAAACTATAAACATGGTCACCATGACGACTGCTTCAGACCAGGAACTAATGGCGCCATCAGCTTCTCTTCTTCTATAATGTCTCTCTAAAAGGAATCTGAAGAAACTCAGAAACGGTCACAGACAGTTTCAGTAGGTCAGAGTTGGAGCAGACACTTCCTGTCCTGAGATACTAGTGGACCATGCATGGAGCACACATGTTCCCATTACATCCAGTGTGTGTGGTGTCGAACTGATTCTGTGAAGATGGATGAAATGAACCTGCTGATGGTCTGGATTATGATTAGGTATCTGCTGTGTTTCCCAGTGAAGCTCAGGATTAAGGTTTGAGCAGAACTGTCACCGTGTACTGTCTGGGTGGAGAGAAGAAACTGTATTCCTGTTGTAACAGTTAGTAAATAGACCCTGAGGGTAGTGGATCAGACATGGGACTTAAAGCTGAGCTCATCTGTGAGTAAAACTACAGTGAGGATGATAAAGAGTGGATGAGTCTCCAAAAAGTGAATGTCACCAATGTTCCAGAAGGAAGCAGCAATATTTACATAAACGTCAGCACTGAATAGTGAGAAATTCATGATGTATTGACTAATAAGACACTTTAAATACAGGTAAATAGAGGTCTACAGAGGACTATAGAGGTGAACCAATCTAATAATTGTCAGTATTCCTCTCTCAGAGTTCATTTAGCTGAAGTGTATGACAAATAACTACCTTACATTTCTACTTAAATCCAGTACAATCCTGGGGTTTCTTCCAATTTTTCCCTAAAAAGATTTAAAGATTTTTCCTTTTTGGATTCGAGACTACGGAGGACTATAGAGGACTATAGAGGACTACAGAGGACTACAGAGGACTATAGAGGACTACAGAGGACTATAGAGGACTACAGAGGACTGCAGAGGACTATAGAGGACTACAGAGGACTATAGAGGACTATAGAGAACTCCAAAGGACTACAGAAGACTCTAGAGGACTCCAGAAGACTACAGAGGACTACAGAGAACAAAGTGTGTCTTACTGAGTCAGCAATGTTAAATTGTTTGGTTTGTTAAATTTATTTGATCTGATTTCATAACTTTGCTCGATTTGCTTTCATGTGAATGTGAAGCACCTTGAATTTCCACTGTGTGAAAAGTGCTGAAATAAAAGTAACTTCACTAATAATAAATGTAATGTGTGTGTGTGTGTGTGTGTGTGTGTGATTAAAGGCTAGTTCCGTATAGAGTCAGACTTACAACTGTGAAGGATCCAGTCGCAGCTGACCCACTCTCCTAAGCAGAGCTCCTCTCTCCTGCTGGCTCCTCCAAAACTCAAAGAAATAGATTTTTCTGCTCGTCATGGCTTCAGCTCACTCATCTGCTGTCTCTGTCTCTGTCTTCTGCTGTCTCTGTCTTCTGCTGTCTCTTTCTTCTGCTGTCTCTTTCTTCTGCTGTCTCTGTGTGCAGTCTTCTGTGTCTCTTCCCTCTCTGCTGTATATAACATATGTCTATGTATGGTATAGCTGAAGGGTGTGTCAGCAGCAGCTCCACTGTGACTGCTCTCTATGTGTTGCTCTGCTCTCTCTTCAGCTTCATCTCACACTGACAAACAACAGACTACTGGCTGGCTTCCAGTTATCCATAATATCGTCAGATCAGAGTTAGCTAATTTACAGGAAACATTAAAGGTATCATCTATCACACACACGCAAAGTCAAGTCTTTATGAGGACCCTGTCCAGCGTAATGCACTTCCAGCCAT
This sequence comes from Helostoma temminkii, assembly GCA_900302695.1. Taxonomy (NCBI): domain Eukaryota; kingdom Metazoa; phylum Chordata; class Actinopteri; order Anabantiformes; family Helostomatidae; genus Helostoma; species Helostoma temminkii. Next base: position 1,183 of record OMLM01020222.1, on the reverse strand, counting down.
CACAACTGACCACAGTGTGATTGAGTTGTGCCTAAGCAGCACTGACTGAGTTAACCGTTTTAATCTTTTACCTGCTGTACACGATGATATTACACAGGTATAAAGGAATGTAAATACATCCAGTGAACAGAATCATGCCTTCCTGTCTTTACTAAGCCAGTGATCTGTGTGTGTGAGTGTTGAGGGGCTTGGCTGGGTGAGGCAGGGGAAGAGCAGAACAGGTGAGTAGGTGAGACGGCAGAGCAAAGCAGATGAGTACAGGCAATGGTGTCCTCTGTGTGGAGCAGTGAAACAGTTTTCTACCAAGAGAAAATCCAATCTCCGACTCTCTCTCCAGGTTCTGAATCAGCCAAGGAGTCCACATACAGAAGGGGCTGCAGGGGAGCAGTCCATAAACAGTGTTGAAGGAATAGCGTAGCTCATGCGCAGTCTGTCTTACGTAGTGTGTGTGTGTGTGCGTTGCTTGGGAGAGCGAGTGAGCAAGCAAGAGAGATACAGCGATGATTGAAGAAGAATGAGCAGTGCATGTCTGTAGCTGGCGATCGGGGCAGATAAGTTGGCAGTAACAAAGTGAATGCATGGTTTTATGTCACAGAGTACAGTGACAGTGTTGCTTCCCTACTGCTGTAAAGAAGGTGAAAGGGGGTTAACTCGTAAGTAGTAAAGCTTCGGCCCTGGAGCAGAGATAAGCCTCCCCTGTGCTTCCCGACCACGGTCTGGAGGCTGAAGCAGGAATGGTTAACGCTGGCGACCACGAAGGGTCCCTGTCACATTCAACATTGCAGTAGTGGTGAGCACATATATGTATAAGAAGATAAAGATAAACGGTGAAATAAACCAGGACACTCAGCCCAAAGTGCATTAGCACCCACTGTTCGGAGCTAATAAGCTAATAGCTAATAAGTTAGCATGGCGAGCGCTAGCCATCACTACAACGTGCTCGGCCGGGTGACTAGCCTACAGTGACAGGACAGAGACTGAACAGGACGCTATAGATGTTGAAGTTTTCACTCATGCTGTAGGTGATGCAGAGATTGTACAGAAACTGTTAGAGCAACGGCCTCACACCCTAGCCCAAGCCTACGATATAGCCCACTGCCATGAAACCACCAAACGAGCTGCTGTGTATGTCGCCACCCTCATGCATGCAGGGCCCCGCAACATGGCCGAACGGAGACCCCGT
>OMLM01020220.1:0-10159 GCA_900302695.1 Helostoma temminkii | reverse complement strand
GAGCTTTAGATGTTCCTTTACTCACATCATTTAACTCAAGAAATAACAATCTGGGAGTGTGAAAACTGCTCGTAGTAGCCTCTGGCCACGAGGGCCAAGGTAAACCTACATCAATTTAGGGTGTTGGGCCAGACGACTAAGTTTAGGTCCAGGGAGGTTGGGGCATGGTCCGATATTGCCATGCTGTGATGGTGAGTAGCAGTGATCACGGAGAGCAGTCTCACATCAAGAAGAAAGAAATCTATGCCTGTATAGGTGTAGTTATTTAAACAATTTTAACTGACAGTACTGTAATTTTCTGTTGTCATTTTGGACAACACAAGAAACATTCATTCAACTTCTATACTGCTTAGTCCCTGCAGGGGTCACAGGAGTGCTGGAGCCTATCCCAGCCAGCTTACAGACGAGAGGCGGGGTACACCCTGGACAGGTCGCCAGTCTATCGCAGGTCCACATATAGACGAACAACCATGCACACTCTCACTAACACCTATGGGCAATTTAGAGTCCCCAGTTAACCTAACCGCATGTCTTTGGACTGTGGGAGGAAGCCGGAGTGCCCGAAGAGAACCCACGCGAACACGGGGAGAACATGCAAACTCCACACAGAAAGACCCTGGGCCGACCCCGGGAATCGAACCCAGGACCTTCTTGTTGTGAGGCGACAGTGCTAACTACTGCACCACCCACTGCCCACACAAGAAACGTTATTTTTGAAATTAGGAAAATGAGACATTCCATTATTTTCTGGAATTTTAGGCATTCCCTGTTAGTAGATCTGCTCAGCACAACACCAGAAAATATAAGAAACTTTTATGATGCTTTCTGATGTATCTTCTATGCTTCATTAAACTGAGGTTATACACATCACACTTTCTTTCTAATCATGTAATTGGCTCTGCTTTGATGCTGTGAACAAAACACAGCTGATTTCTGCAGTGAAACTTTTGTGTCATACTGTGCCTCCTGTGCTCTCTACACAGAGACTCTCCCTATCTGCCTGGGTGAGTGCTGCATGTGTGAAAACGCATCTCCAAGTAAAGTCTGGACCTGATCGCCCGGAGATAGATACCACCCGCTCAGACTCACATCCCTGCAGCCGTACAAACTGTGGTCAGGTAGTCAGTGATCCAGGAGGCTGTGGAGGAGTCTAATTGCATCTTCAGGAGCTTCTCTCTCAGTAGGACAGGCTGGATGGTGTTAAAGGCACTGGAGAAATCAAAGAACGTGATCCTCACAGTGCTGTTTGCTTTGTCCAGGTGTGAGAGAGCTCGCTGAAGCAGGTAGACAATAGCATCATCTACTCCAACCCGGGGGCGATAGGCGAACTCTAGTGGGTGATGTCTCAACCTGAGGTCTCAAATGGGTCAGAACCAGTCTCTATCTATCTCTATCATGGTCTGGAGTGCGTGAAAGTGTGTGAAAAGGGCTCTATTTAGTTTGCTCATGTTTTACCCCTTCTTGACCAACACAAACCTGGTTCTGGGTTAGTGCTAGTGGGTTAGTGCTAGTGCTGGTTCAGACCAGCAAGGACCAGTTTTGCTTTTCCATTGGCTAGAGAGCCACTATATACAGTACACCTGTTCTAGGGATCTCCCAATACCGATGCCAGTATCAGGTCCAATACCTCCCTCATATATTCTGATTCCACACCCTTCACAACCTTACGTAAAACCATGTCAAGCAGCAGATGAGACTAACAGTAAGTTTAGACATGCAACTGATAGTGAATCTGGTTAATTTTCGTAATAAGCTATGCGTAAAAGTCCCCGTTATGTCTGTAGCTGGTTGACTGCCGATTTCTTCTCCTAGCACCTCTGCTGTGCTGCAACAGCAGAAGAAACACTAAATAAGCAAGAGAAAATGTCCAGAGACAACCTGGAGGCTGTTCAAACAAACTTAGTTTATTGTGTTACTGTTAAATATACCAGATTACCCCCTCCTCAGCTGCTGGAGCTCAGGTATGTCATTCCCAGCCATCATCACACTGTCTTGTCAGTCACATAGCATCTGATTACTGTGTTTGAACTTACTGCACTTTAATGGTAATTGCTATTTTTATAATAATAAATGCTGCAATTGCAATAGTAATTGTATCACTGCTTGCTATCAGTAAGTACTCAAATGTAAGTACTTGTATCTGTACTCAGTCAGGAAAAAAGTGGTATCACGGCATCCTCACCCATGCATGCTTAGTCCATCTTCTCCAAAGCAGCTTTTTCCACAGAGAGCAAGCACAGTAGAAGCACAGAGTATACTTGGAACCAGTTTTGTGGCAGAGAGAAAGTTCAAATTCAAACTGCACAAATTGTTGAATACGTCAAATTACAATTAATAAACAATCAAATGAGACTGGTTTTGGTTTCAAATACATATAGTGTTCAAGTAGTTGACAACACTGCACACGGGAACATGCTCCATTGCTTGACTTGACTGATCATCTCTTCATTAGCAGTGTAGGTAATGAGCAAACTGCACACAAACACAGAGCAGGTTGTCACATTCACACATGAACATATTTAATTCATTAAATATAGCCTTTTGTGGTTATGTAATCACAGGCTGACATCACAATTGCAATTAGGTAATTGTTCATTACTTACTCCTTTCAATACGCAGACGTTAATAATAAAAACTCTTGAGGCATCTTGAGTCTGGGCAGTTCCATACCACACCACAAGTTGGCATATACTGTAATTCTCCAACTGGGTGAAGCTGTGGTTCAAGAGGGTTGGGTCAAGGTAACTGTCAGTTCAAATAACTTCGTGTTTCTTTGAAATATAGACCACCTTAGATTGTTCAACAGTCTTCTCAGGAAGATGAAGTTGAGAAATTCAGTAAAACCCCAGATTACGGTTGCAAAACACTGTGGTGCTCCAACAGTTTCTCATTTTCACTAACAACATTGTTACTATATCTCTATCCAAAACAAATATTTATCCTTTATGCCTGTTATACAAACTTGAACGTGATTGTAGTCACTTTATGCTGGTGTACTAAATGTTCAATAAATGTTCAGTATTTTTTTGTTGTTGCAGTGCCTGGGATTGTCCACAACCACATACCGCAGGTTTCTCACAGTTTATGTAAGTACCCACATCCTCATTTAAGTAAAAAAAAAAAAAAAGATCCCTTTTGTTGTAATACAAGTGTACGTTTATATAGGGGTTGACAACACTTGGACTTAAATAATCACAACCCTGCAACCACGTACTATCTCCCCTCTTTCTGCTTATGGATCTTATCTGATTGGGCATTCACACAAAAGGGCAAATTTCTGAAAATATCCTCTGGCACAAAAAATCTACACAAAATAGTCCAAGTTGATAAAGTGAAATGAAATTTTTTAATAAACTGTATTTTAAAAAATGTATTGGATTTTGAAAAATCCAATACATTAAATTAACAATAAATAAAGTCACATCATCTCAGGATATATATATCTATATCTATATATAGATATATATATATATATTAGAGCTCTGAAAAGCCCCAGAGTCTGCAACACCACTGAGCAAATGACAGTATCAAGCAACAGCACAATGAAGACCAAGCAGCTCTCCAAACAGATCAGGGACACAATTTAATGTCCCAATAAATCAGGATTGGGTTACAAAAAAATCATGCCAAAACTTTGAATATCCCACGAAGCACCATTAGATACATCATAGCAAAGTAGACAAAATATGGCACTGCAGTAAATGTACCAAGAGAGCGTCACCCACCGAAACTCACAGACCCAGGCAGGAAGGCATGTATCAGAGAAACATTGAAAACACCAACAATAAACTTGCAGAAGCTAAAGAGCTTCACAGCAAAAACCGGAGTGTCTATCCATAGGAGACTATTAGCTCCAAGGATCTGGGCTTTATGGAAGAGTGGCCAGAAGAAAGCTCTTGCTTAAAGAAGAAAACATTAAAGAATGTCCTGAGTTTGCCAAAAACGCACGTGGGAGACTCCCCAAACATCTGGAAGAAGGTAGTGTTTTCTTTGATGGTCAGAAAGTTCAATTTTAGTGTCATCTGACCACAGTTTTGGCACAAACCCAATACTTCTCATCACTTCAAAACACCATCCCCACAATGAAGCATGGTGGTGGCAGTATCATGTTATGGGGATGTTATTATCAGCAGTTACGTGGAAACTGGGTAGAATCGACGGTGCAATGGATTGTGCTAAATATAGGGCAGTTCTGAAGAAAACTTGTTTCAGTCTGCCTGAGAGTTGAGACTGGGAAGGAGGTTGACCTTCCAGCAGGACAGTGACTCTAAACACACTGCTGCCTGGAAGAATGGGCATAAAATCCCAGTGGCTAGATGTGCTAAACTCATAGAGACATACCCAAAGAGACTTGCAGATGGCTCCACAAAATATTAACTGTGAAGGGGGAAATAGTTTTTCTGTTTTTTATTTTTTAGTATTTCTTTTTTGAAATTTTAAATTTAAATAAAATTATTTCATTTCAGTTCATCAACTTAGGCAATTTTGTGTAGTATTTTTATTTTAGTGCCAAATAAAAATCTATTTAAATAAACAAAACAATGAAAAGGCAGAAGAGGATTAATACTTCTTTAAACCACTGTATTTTATTTTTATATGTAGACTGGCACTGAAAATACAGTCAATATCATTAAGTGCTTAATATTTTTATTTATTTTATACAGGATAGACATCATAACAGTTAAAAGAGAGGGCTTCCCCAACTCACACTGGTTTCTGCCAGTATACAGTGCCATGTTGCAACTATGGTCCAGTCCCAGCTGCAAGCTTTTGTTGTTCTTATATCTGGGAATACACTTACAGCACAACATGCTGTAAAGCTGCCTGTTGTGCTCAGCTGTCTGCTTGATTGAACAAGTTTCTCAGGGTTGTTCCAGGTTGTTGTGCAGCTGCATAGAGCAGCCATGATTATCAGTGGAAGAGTGCTGTCATATGTGATAAATAAACTGCTCAGTCAGGCAGTCTTCATCAACAACAGCCTCAAACAGCTGCTCACTTTGTCAACTCTTTTCATTAAGGCTACTTAATCGTGCCAAACTCTGGGGTTGCAAAATATAGTATATGCAGTCAGGCTACTGGTTAACATACAGAAACACCTGAGGATCTGAAAGCATTAAATTAGGGTTGCACCATTTGATAAAAAAACTCATATTGTGATTATTGTGGACGATGTTGCAATATCTACTTATTTATGTATTTTGCAGTTAAGTAATTGCACAAATTGACATCGCGATTGCAATCACAATTAGATTAACTGTGCAGCACTGGCGCAAACATTTATTAATAAATTTATTAAATTATTAAAGTAATTGTTGATTAATTTGCTGTCCATCCATGAATCCACTAATAATTACAGCTCCATATCTGAACTCAATGACTTATTACTTTTGAGTCAATATGATCTAAAATCTGACTACTAGTTTGACTACTAGACTAGTTTTTATACAAGTTGTGTCTGCTGATGCTGAACCATTGATATAAGTAAATATACAAACAATCCCAGAATTATTCTTAACTTTCATTCATTCAGCCAAACTGCTCAGCCCAACAAGGCACTGCTCCCCACATACTGAGTCTACTCATATTTCCTCCATGACCCTTGAACCTCCCTTCCACAGTCTATTAAAAGTGAAGTCACTGAACCTTAAGCAGGGACTCTCAAGGAGTAGGTCTGCAGCAAACTGACATTTTAAAGGTGAAGTCACTTGATTTCACATACACCTCAAGGACAATATTATTACTGTATCCCCCTGATAAGATGATATAAAGTGACTTGTCAAAAAGGCATCTTCCACTAACATACGTGCAAGTTTGACATTGCTGGTGGATTCTTTTATAATGTAAATGCTGTTTCTATTAGTCTAATAGTTGTCACTACCAAAGACACTGTCCTGATAAGTTTTAAGACCTGGGCAATCTTATTTGTGTTATGAGCCACTATGCTGTGACAATAAGTTGCTAAGCTGTGCAATTAGCTTTTAAAAAACACCATAATATGAACTTGATGATTAAGGAATATGAATTTCTTTAATCATTTTTCACTGTCTCATTGATACACGAACAGCAACACAGCTCAATGCTTTCTATCACCGAGGGCAAATGACTAATTTGTACTGTGACAGGTTAGTATTATTCTGTAGCAAAGTACCTGTCACATACTTAGAAGGATAAGTGTAGTCAGATGATGACAAAGACAGGGCAGGTAGTCAGAATGGGGATAACCGTACTACCAAAAGGCAACATAGCAAATGTTGAAAACAGCTACAAGTACCTTGGAATCCCGCAGGCTAATGGAAACCATGAAGAGGCCATAAGGAAAGCTGTGACCACCAAATGCCTGTAAGGTAAGGCAAGTCCTGAGAAGTCAGCTGAATGGGAGGAACAAGATCCGGACAATCAATACCTATGCCCTGTCTGTAACCAAATAGTTTATTGGCACAATAAGCTGCCAAAAGCACAGAAAAAGGCCAGTGACATGGAGACAACGAAGCTGTTCACAATCCAGCACCCTGACACTACACAAGCAGAAAGAAGGAGGCTAAGGACTGAGAATCAGAGCCTCTATTCAGGATGAAACAAAAAATTCAAGAGTACATCAGGAAGATGTCCCCAACTGATGCCGTACTTAGCGAATACATTCAGACAAGACTGAAAGACAGCACAAAGGTACTAATCATTTAAGCATAGGAACAAGCTATAAGTAACCCAAAGATGCCCCTGAGACAACCCAATACATAATCCAATACACATGGCAGTAGACAGAGCATACATGGAACGCTTTAACCAAGTGGCTGGTATAGTGTACAGTGTCCAACTCAACATCAAACTGGGAGACTGGCTCCAGCAGATGTCAGAGACCACATCCAAATTTTTTATCCAAGAAGCAGTCCTAGGAACAGCTGAGATACTGCACAGGACCTTACGCTCCAACGTTTTTGAGGAGCCGAGGTTGAAGGAAGGAAAAAGATTGCCTGAAAGAGGCAAGGGGGGAAATAGTCACAAAAATTTACAAAAAAGTTACTTGTACTGCTTAATAGGAAAAATATTTCTATTTGATGAAATGAGAATTACAGACAAACTCATTTGTGTTGGAGGGGATATTGCCACTGGGTTATTCTACTGTAAAAAAACAATATTGCCTGTACATAGTGTGTAGATAGTACTAATTCCAAAAATTATGAGTTTGGAATTAAATGACCTAAGTATATTTTGAGAAAATTCATAGGAACTGTAATATATAGGAAATCAAATCAAAGTATCATACACTGCTGCATTTTATAGTGAAATCCAGATGTACTCCCGCTGTGCATATACAAAACAAACATGCAATAGTTCACAAAAGTGAGTTATTAATTAGCCAGAAATGTCATTTATAACAATAATAATAATAATAATAATAAGCTTTATTTATAGAGCACTTTTCAAAACATTCCTTAAAAAGTGCTTTACAAGAGAGTAATAACAGAAAGATCACAAGAAGAACACAAAATAAATTGTGTAAGACAGGGAGGAACTAAAGCACAACAACACTAATATAGAAACCAATCAAGTCCCCCTTGAGCAAGCATTTAAGCGACAGTGGAGAGGAAAACTCCCTTCCTTCTTTAAAGGGAGGAAGAAACCTCCAGCAGAACCTGGCTTAAGGTGGGCGGCCATCTGCCTTGAATGGTTGGTGTGTGAGTAAGCATAGATGGAGCAGGGCATAATGATATAGACAACAGCAATGACATTAACAGCACAAGTATTGAAAAGCAGGGTGAAACAGCAACTACATTCAGTTTATATAAAATCAGGAAAAGCTCTCAGATAAACATATGTTTTCAGAAGTGATTTAAAAGTGCTCACTAAGTCAGCTGATCTAATATTCTCGGGCAAGTCATTCCAAAGCTTTGGGGCTCTAACTGCGAAGGCTCTGTCACCTCTAGTTTTTAGTCGTGTCTCAGGAACACACAGAAGTCCTCTATCTGAGGACCTCAGGCTGCGTACAGGTTCGTATGACACTAGCAGTTCAGATAAATAGTTTGGAGAGAGACCATGTAGAGCTTTGAAAGTCAGTATTTCGCTCTGGCGTTTTTTACTGTAATACTGAAGCACTTTTGGGATACAGTGATAGGCTGGAGGCAAGCATCAAATGTAATAAACTTATGATCTGAGACTGAGTCTATCATGTCGATTGAGCCAAGAGTCATCCCCAAGGTGAATATTAAGTCAAGGGTATGATCATGATTATGGGTGGGACCCTTAACGTGTTGCATTAGGTTAAGGGACTCAGTTAGAGTGATAAAATCATTAGCTAGAGTATTTGTAGAGTCGTCTATATGAAAGTTGAAATCCCCAATCATAATCACTTTGTCATATTTGACACCAATGTTGGGCAGCAAAGTCAGAGAAGTTAGAGAAGATAGAAAACTACAGTTTGATTTTGGTGGCCGGTAGATGACAGTGCAACATGCAGGACTATAACAAAAGAAAGAGCTTCAAAGCTATTAAACTGAGAAGACAGCATTTAAAAGTGTTTTTATAGACTGCTGCTATACCACCACCACGACCACTGAGCCTAGGAGAGTTAAAAAAATTGAAATTAGGAGGACATAGTTCCTTGAGCTGGACTGCTTCACCTGGCCTCAGCAAAGTTTCGGTTAGTAAGAGGAAGTCTAGCTTCTGTGAGAGGAGTAAGATAAAGTCTAGCTTCTGTGAGAGGCTGTGATGTCTGTCTGAAAAGGGTGAGAAGTTTTAATGTCCATTCAGTTTCAGTCATTAAGTCGCATCACTTGCAGCTTTAGCAAATATATCTGGCCTAGAAAAAAGAAGTACTTTACAGGATCATTGTAAAATGAGAGTCCCCACCACTGGTGTTCACATTCACGGTCATATAAATTAGCCTTAGTATTAATTATAGCCTTCCTTTGAGGTGTGTGGATTGCCATTAAACTAAGAACTTGTTATTATAAATGTTATTATGGTTAAGTATTCATATAGTTCTATGCAATGAATATGTTTATAAGTTGTACTATGGTGTGATAATGCAGGGAGCCTGCTATTAGGCTAATAGGATAATGCAGAAAGCCTTGTATTAATGTCAAGTGGAAATAAATGTAGTATGTAATAAAGCAATAGTTTGTGTGATCATTCTGCTGATTGAAGGTTGCAGCCATCACTGCTGCACTATTTCATGTTGTGATTGTGTTTTAAAATTTCTGCTGTTACAGTGCTACTGAGTTGGGTGTATTGTATTAGCTCTTCTGTAATGAAACAAACATTATCCATGCATGATTTACACTGTGCAGTATCTCACTGTCATTCAGTGTTTGGACAATAAATCTTCTACTGTTGTCCTTCCTCTATTTTGTCCTTCTTCCTACTTGATTTTTCACGTTAGGAGCTCTTTTAAACAAAACTAACTTCTTGTCTCCACTGCTGCTTCCTAATACCAAAATGGAGACTGGATAGAAAATAAAGCAGAATTATATGTATCTTGCAGAAGAGGAAGAGAAAAGCACTTACAGAAAAAATGGAACTTACATTTTTAAAATGAAGACAGGAAAATAGGAAGACAGCAGCACATTGTCTATTTAAAGAGCAGTGAAACAAAGAAACAGGGTACAGTGGAGACAGTTGCAACACTTTTTACATGTACTAGGCTAGTTACACGAGATAACAGAATATAATAAAGTTGTAACCGTCAGAGGATTAACTGTATCATAAAAACATGTCTATATATGATATTAAACTCACAATTTGCAGTTGACATTACTTGAAATACTTTTAAAAATTAGATAGAAGCAGGTTCCAGCAAGTGAGTGAACTTAATAAAATAGAAGAGGAGAAAATGTGAGCAGTGCACAGATTATATAACCATTTCACATTCCCTTATACTTTTATGGAAAACATAATAATTATAGCTGTTGATATAATTATCCAACATACCCACCTGTACTAACAATGCCCTTGACGAGCCAACATCCTCTGAGCCTGAACTTCACTTCAGTCATTGTGACCGCTGGGATAAATTAGATGTTATGGAGTCCATTGTGTGTACGTTACTGGGGTCTCAGGGGTTTGGTTTAGTGACTTTTATACGTTTCTGTATAAGTTTAGCTACAGTGTTTCTGCATTTCCGAGAGGTCGAATTCATAAATACGTCGTCACTAAAAATGTG
>OMLM01020219.1:6597-27780 GCA_900302695.1 Helostoma temminkii | reverse complement strand
TCCAGCCCCAGCCCATCTGTGAGCAGCGACAAGGAGAAGGAGGACCTGGAGAAGATGCAGAGGGAAGAAGAGGAGAGGAAAAAGAGACTCCAGCTGTATGTGTTTGTGATGCGCTGCATCGCCTATCCGTTCAACGCAAAGCAGCCTACTGACATGGCCAGGAGGCAGCAGAAGGTAAGACCAGCACAAAAACCTGCCTTCACAGCGGTGAATGACACGAACGTCTCACTTGTAGAAGGCGCCTTCAACACTGACTACATGACACCAACTGTTGCTTCATAGTGGCACTGCTCCATGTCTTTAGGCAGAACACTGAAGACATGGCCGAGCCTCTCAACCTTATAACATCACTTTTCACTTGCTTTACTTTATGACACACCCCAGTGTGATGCAAAGCACTTTGCTTAAATAGGTAGTTACTGATGACAGTTGCACATCAAGCATCTGTGCGAAACATGGCTCTGACTTCACAGGAGCAAATGTCTGTTTAAACAAAAATAGTTTCTTCCTCCACCTAACAGCTGGTAATAACGATGACAATGTCCAATCCAGTCTGAAGAGCGACTTGCTTGGCAACAAAAGGAAAGGCTAAATGGAGAGTTGTTCCCACCCACTGTAGTAGACCCTGTATTTGCCTATGTGAATCGACTCTGGGCACAGAAGCATTGTAGCTGCTCCCTCCCTCCAGACCTGCTTTTATTAGAACAACAGCTCCTCTACATCACATTGGAGGTGCTCTCTATGAAGAAATGGGAATACCCATGACAAAGTCTGTGCAGTGTTTTGGATGTGCTGGTGGATATTGTAGTTTGAAGATACACTGTCTGACTTTGTTGTAGCGTTGTTTCTCAGCTGGGGATCTGCAGACCACAGGGTCTGTAGGGTACTGCAGGCTGCATGATGTCAGTATGCTTTAAGTGGAGTACAGTGTTTTAATAGCTGCTCCTGTTGCTTATACTTAAAGGTGGGATGAAATACATGCTGTTGTACTGTGGGGTGAGATGAAGTTAACATTCAGATACACACTACATTCAGCTGTACACAAGAAAAGTGATCAAAGTGGTTGTTTGAAGGATTTAAAAAGCTTGAGACAGACATTCAAAGCCTGCCTGCTGACAACCGTGAGGATTTATCTGATTGTCTGTTTGGAAAAATATAATATTGGTTGGACTAATAATTGTTGGAATATAATAGATGTGAATCTATTTATTGATTTGGTTCATTGTAGTGACAGTGGTGACTATAGTGTAGCTAAATCACATCTGAGCAACGGTGTGAACTGAAAGCTGAAGGATTTGTGGTATATTGTTGCATTTTCAAATCTGACTTTTATTAAATTGCTTCTCTCTCTCTCTCTCTCTCTCTCTCTCTCTTGCTCTCTCTTCTATCTGTCTCATTATATGCATTAACGCCTCTCCAGCAATCCCACACTAGGATTGGTAGGATTGGAAGTAGGAAGTAGAACGTAGAATTGATAGCTTCCAGTGACTTCAACACTGTGCTTTACTCTGGTTGTCCATACAGGGACTAAGTAATCAGATTAAGTGTAACATCAGATGAAACCTGATTGAATGACATGTCATGCAACAGATTACGAGAACCCTGAACCCAAAGACCGTCTTAGAACAAAGACGTAAGACACAGAAGCATCACTAATGCAGCCACTTTATTCAATAAAATAAAGTCAGTGTCTAAAATAAATCAATTCACACTTTCTATAACCTGAACAATTGTGTGTTGATTCTGTTGTAAAGCCGAACCACTAATTAAGACAGAATTTCTTACATTTCACATTAACAAATGTGAAAAGTAAAGGAGATAGTGGACTCTCCCTTTAGAGAATCACGCATCACAAGCATCTTTTAAAGTCTAAATTCACATAAAATGTTTCGAAAGCAACATTAATGCTGGATCAACCAGTTTTAGGCCACTAGGTGGTGGAAAGCACCAAAACTAACTGAAGGAAACATACAGTCACTGTTCTCCTGTAAAGTTTATGATGGCTAGTGCCAAAGGTTTCAGAGAAATGATTCTGCCATGAATATATATGATATTTATTTCTATAATAAGAATAATAGTATCCAGTGCCTTTCAGACAGTTGACATGTATTTTTAATGTTTTGACACATGTCAATGAAAATTGCTCACCCAGTCCATGAGCCAAGAATTTCCTTGCACTGTGGTTTGCATCCTTGTTGTGCACACTGTCACTGCACATGCATTAGTGTTTCTTCCTGTGCCCTTATTGTTCATCCATAACACAAAGGTAATACTTTGGGTGTCCTGACAGTCACAAGGTGCACTAGCTTTCCACTGTTTGACCTTTTGTTGCCTGTCTCTCTTTTCTTTTTTTCCTATAATGTCCAACATGTAGAAAATGCTAAAAATGATGCAGGCTATAGAGAAAATGCTTCCTGCCCCTCAGGGGATTTGTTAGTTGCAGTAGAGCAGCTGGGTACTCACAACCTGCATCCTGATAATGATTATAATGATGGTCATTTGTTCAATCACCTATATGAACATATTCACTGATTGACTTGTGCTCTGACTAGTGAATAGAAATTTCATAAGACAGATATGAATTCATAACCAGATTTAATAAGAGCATCCATTTGTATAATGATCCACAATTTGTGCCAGCATGTTATGAAACTGTGCTTCCTAAAGCGTGAAATGACAAAATATTGGGTTAATGAAATATCCTGCATGTATACCATAACACAGCCCAGCAGCCCAAGCAGTGAGGAGCTGAGATGTCAACCTGACATGATGTAATTCTATTGTCAGTGGGGAGGAAAGGCAGCAGCCATTAAAACAGATACCAGTATATCTGTGACTGGCAGTGAACACAATGCTACAGTTCTGGGTGGTTATGGTGTTCCACCTCTTGGATAAAACACTTCATCTCTTAAAGATATTCAGAGCAGTGGATGAAACAGGGTTTTTATCTGAAACACATTCACATATGTAATGAAAACTATCTAGTATTCTTCTCATATGGTAGTAACAATAGGGCCAACATTTCAAACCTGGCTTCAGGGATGCTGAAGTTAAAAAGGTTAAGCGCTCAGGCACTTATATGATATTTACTACTTTCATGCAGTTAATGGGTATTTAATTGCAGTTCATTAAGTAGAAGTATTGCAGCTATACATACAAGCACGAATGCAGCTATAGATACAGATACAAAGTCTGTCGTTAAAACTGCAGCTTGTAGAAGTATACAACATGTGGAGTGGCATGTAGCTCAGTTGGTAGAGCAGTATTCTGTCCATTTGAGAGTTAGTGGTTCGGTTCTTGGTTCCTCTTGGCTACATGCTGAGGTGTTTTTAGAAAAGATATCAAAACCCTGTAATAGTGCCATCAACTTGTGCAGTTGTCCAAACAACAATTCCCCAATAGGATCAATAATGTATGTTGTTATTATACATTTCCAGCCACTCAGAATGTCCATGCTGAAGGCTCTTACTACCAGCCACATCAGATGGGGCTTTGCTCTCTAACGATGGCACTGCTTATACACTGTGTGTATTTCTAAACTATGTCAACTCAGTTTTTTTAGAATTTGAGAAGCTTGTCAACTTTAAAAAAGTGAATAAAGGCACAGTACATACAGTCTAAATGGGAGCAAACAGTGTCTCAGTTTATTGTCAGGTAAAGCTCAGCCTCATGTTTACTCCTCTTTTCACATAAAGGGCACTGATGAGAGTAGATCACTCCTGCAGTGCTCATTAAAGGTCTTGTTATTTCAGTGTCATCGTCTTACACTGTATCGTCTTCACTGTTCCCACGAGATTCTCCACTACTCTGGGGGATGTATGATGAAAGATGTGCTGAATGGTGCAATTTTCTCTGCTTAATGATACATGTTATCAACACCTTTTTGCAACATAGTGAGCCTTCATCTGTTGATTGTTGAATGTGTCCACCATGTGCTGTTTTTGTCAAGCACATTTCACATGGTTTGTTCAGTGTAGCCAGAAGATCCAAACTGAACTAAAGCATAAAGTTGCTCTGTCGTTTCTTGTCAGTTTGAAGGGCGTTCAAAGTTGCATCTTCCACGCTGATGCTTATATGTCACATCAGTATATGACTATGTCAATTTCACTAATGGGGTTTAAGTTCCCAATCTTGAAAGCTCCCCCTCTGCTCTCACCCCTCACACCGTACCCATTGTGTGGTTGGAACACAGTGTCCCACTGTGATTTGTAATTAATCATGAGATGAGAAACGCTGACTTGTGCGTACAGTGCTCTCACTAATTCAGGCAGAAACGATTATCCAAACATTGCACATCTGTAGCTTTTGGTTCAGTCAACACTAACAATAGGACAGGCTGACTGACTGATCCCAACTGTAGGAGAAAAAAAGAGGTTGGATGAACAAAAACATTTTCATCGTCAGTTCAAATAACTTGTATGAGTGCACGGAAACAAGAGGCTCTTGAATACAAGCTATTCAAAAACACATTAGCATCATGGTTCAGACACGGTGCCACAATCACTCCGTGCGTTATGAGACAGTGTGTAGAGGTAGATGGAGAATAGAAATCTAATTTGACATTCTGTGTTTCGATCACACTCAGGAGCTCATAACACAAACACATTTGCCAGTCAGCTGGGAAGTGGGTGGTACTGCGCTGGGCTCGAGATGCTGTGGGCAGAGAAGAGATAAAACCATGGCTGTTCCTAGTGTGAAAGCTTCCTTTAATGTTCAGACCTTTCTAGTGAAGATCTGCATCTTTACGTCTTCAGACATTTGTTGGAAGTTCAGCTCTGAGAGCTGCAAATTGTGGCCGGTAAACTAAAACCATGAGCTGAAAGAGGCTAAAAAGCTGCGCAGCCAGATGGGACGAATTCAGGTGTAATTCAGGTGCATTTTCAATGATCGAACTATCTGAATTGTCAGAAGGTTTGGTTCTATTCATATTGAAGAAGGGCTGGTGAACTCAGTTTACATGTCAACTTGGCTGGAATGTTTTTCCTCATCAAACCGGTTGGTGAAATCAGTAAGTCTTGCAGGTGTGTGAATTTCTAAACTATGTCAAATCAGTTTTTTTAGATTCATGTGAAGTTGATCAACTTCTAAACGCAAATCTAGAAAATGTAAAGCGAATGTGATGAACCTGACAGGACAGGACGAATGTGATGAACCTGACAGGACTGAATGCTTTTGTAAATGACAGATTTTAATGAGTATAAAAACAAAATCTGTTATTGAATTAGTTAGTGAATCAGCCTCCACCAGCTACTCTATGTTCAGCCTTAACTGCTGCTTCATGTCAAGCCTGGGCCAGAACAGACTCATTTCAAAGGATCAGATCTAAATCTAAATCATCACCTGAAAAACCATCATGATTCCTACTTGTGCCTACCAGTGTGGATGAGTTGCTTGTTTTTCAATAATGTGTCAGCTTCACTCTCATGTACTTTAGGAGTTTGGGCTTGGCAAGTTTATTCAGGGGCAAAGTCAGATTATTAGAAACTGGGACATCAGCATTTTTGCTAATAGCAGTAACTCAGCTTGCTGGTGATTTCACAGCTGATTACAAGTAACTGTTACATAAACAGATGTTTTGTTTAAATGTCATCACCCACAGAAATGTGGCACTCTGTTTCAGTTACTCAGTTCTTCTCTACGGTTACTCTCTGTTCAGGGTAGTTTGGTAAATGATTCTACTTTAACAGGGAGTTTGTCTTGAAATGTACCCCACACTTTGCCATCCAATGATGTCAGTGCTTTCGCGTCTCATACCAGCACTGTCTGGTTTTTGATGACCAAAGGTACCAGCAATATTTGACCAAACTGGAATGACAGTTGTCTTTCTGTGGGGAGTTTGCATGTTCTCCCCGTGTTTGCGTGGATTCTCTCTGGGCACTCTTTCTTCTCGTCTACTCTTTTGGGCTTCCTCCCACAATCCAAAGACATGCAGTCAGGTTCACTGGGGACACTACTGCCCTGTAGGTGTGAGCGAGAGTATGAATAGTTGTCTTTGTCTATATGTGGCCCTGCGATGGACTGGCGACCTGTCCAGGATGTACCCTGCCTCTCGCCCATATGATAGCTGGGATAGGCTACAGGGACGAAATGGTTCCGAAAATGATAGGATGGATGGAATGACAGTGGTACTAAAATGAGTAGATGAATACAAATGAAATTTCTGCTAATGTCCTACTAACATATACACCTTTGCCCATTTTAACTCTGTTTGAAAAAATGTTTTAAATGTCTGTGTGGACAGCCATTCACCAAAATAAGAACATCTCAGTTCTTACAGTCAGTTACCAGTTTATACTCACCTTTCTCAGGTAAGCTGATTTCTTAAATATCATGTAAGAAACATGCTTTCTATAATTATGTTAGGGGATCAGGAAATGATAATTTCCTCAGGCAGGTTTCTCCTGGAAACTGCCTTTTTCTCTGCCATGTATATGAGAAACCAGGTTTCTAATTAGTTTTCTACTAAAGTGATTTTGCATGACAAAACACTGCAGCAAGGGCAAGCAGCAGAGAGAAAGACTGGATAAAAGGAGAGCAACTAATTTCACCTCATTTTGAAATAAAACTAACACATGGTGCCCTTTAGAAGTCTGAATAAGGTCCTTTCCTTCTTCTTTTTAGTCCTCTTCATCTGCAATGGAGCATAGGACATAAACAGTTTACCTTTTTTAAGGTTTAGACAGTTCATAGCTCTATGGTGGCTTCTTCTCACTGAGATGTCAAAGGAAAAACTACATGGATTAACAGAAACCACTTAACTTTGGTGTAAGTATTGCATGTATTGAGTTAGAAGTTATTTAACTATGGAGTCAATGTGAGTGTTAAAAAAGGTCAGTTATCAATAAAATCAGAAAAACCTTTCCTTAATATTTGTATGATGGGTTTCAATGTACATATGTAGGCCATGTGTGTATGTTTATGCTGCAGCCATTTGGACACAGAGAAATATTGTCAGTCAGTCGTGTGAGCCATCTGTTCCAGGTACTGATCCGTCATCATTGTGTTTCTTACAAAGCTCCATTTTAAACCATTGTGACAGCTTTCTTCAGATCTTCTATCTACTTCATATACTGTTACTGCTGTGTGCTAAACACCTCTTTACTACTGTCTTGAGGACTGATAATGTGAGATATATTACATTCAATGAAATGGTTAATACTGATTCCTTTAGCCTTTCATACGAAGGAAAGGGCCTACCTCCATATACATGAGAAGTCAGGCCAACTATCATCATACTTGATGCATTCTTCTGGTTTAAAATAATGTGTATTACATCTGTATGGTCATAGACCAGCCTGCTGTTTTAAAAGTAACACTTTTAAAGTGACTTGTTTGTTTCTTCTGTGCTGGCTTTAGAATCAGGGAGAAGCAGACTTCACTGGCTGTATGAGCGATTTAACTCCTAAATCCACTCATTACACTGTGTGGCTGTGAGCATCTTAGCTCAGACTTACTTCTACAGAAGCAGCACTACTTGGGATCCTCATGTGATTTCTCAAAATTACTGAGGTAATCTGTATTCCTAATCTTCAAATCTGCCATGTTAGAGTTTGAGTAAATATCTTACTGCAAAATATGTAACACATTACTGAACACAGAGGTCAGCTCATCTTTTTTCCAGACAAGAGTTCCTTGTACTTTTTTGTCTTTATTCTCCGTCAAGAAAATTGTGGAGGGTCAGTGGAGCGTCACTGATGCACAGTTATGAGGCTGATGTTGAATCTTACTTTTGTGTTTTATCAGGTTCAATACTGTCTAGTCTGTTATATAGTATTATATATTATATAATGCTTCAGACATCCCAGATTTTGCTTATCCTACTGTGTGAAATGTGAGGGTGAATCGTATATTCATATAACAAATCAGCCAACATTGGCATACTGCAATTACTGGACAAAAGTTTGAGTTCAATTATGACACTCTCAGTCTGACTCACCTGAAAGCACACAGATCTCCATGTTGAAAGACTAATATAGTCCAGAGGGGGTTAAGTTTCCAGTCGGATTAAGAAATGACATCATGAAAGTCATTTGTGTGTCTACGTGCAACGTGCTCTTGGTTGCCAACAGCATGTTAGGCAGCAGTGTATCCTGACTGCAGACCATTCACAATACATTTGCCTTGAGGTTTAGAGCAGTAGTAGAGTGGTCTGACAGACATGACTTGCTAAGTGTTGGGATTTATGTGGAAATTGTATGTACTGTGGAAACTTTATGGACTAAATCAGGCAGACATGTGGACAAACTCACACAATTATGAACAGGTGATCCATATCGTTACCTTGTTTACATGCACAACATTTAAAACCTGCTTAAGGACAAATGTTTGATTAAAGATTTCACTGAACACATCTGGATTTAAGATAACTAAGACTGAGCTTCATTTAGCTCTGAATGACAAATTATGTTACAATATCTTTTTATACTTTTAATTTAAAGATGTTCATGTGTCTAATAGAGCAAGTTCTTCTCTAGTTTACACCTGAGATCTGCAAAACAGCAGAATGAGGTGTCCTGCCAGGTCTCTTCATTTTTCAGAACAGAATTTATAGGAGATTGAACGAGGACTTCCAGTGGTTGTTTAGACACACAGCTCCAAAGTCTAATGTTAAAAAATAGTTAATGCAGATTTCACTTTAATGAAATCATGAAGAATTCTAATGCCAAGTTCAGACAGTAGTCAATGCTTTATGCCAGAGAATGCATACTATACCTGGTTATAGCTGGATTTCATAGGGTTACAGAAGCAAGCCAGAGATCACACCGGGACTCTGGCTATCTATACTGTTACATACTGTGATAAAGGAGGAGTTTTCAAGTGTGGGATTAACAAGCAACAACAGTGGTCTTTGAGGATCTCCTTTTAAAGCTTCAGTAAAGCTGCGTTGACACTCCTGCTTGATATTCTGTCTGATGAAAACATCTCCTTTAATTAAACAGGGCCCCCATGAGGCCTCTGTGTCACTTAACTACCTCTGGCATTGCTTTTTGTCTTTACCATAGCAGTTATGTAAGACTTGGGAACAAAACTAACATTATTACTGTTATTTTTACGTACATATACAGTCTGCATACCCATGAGAGATAAAATAGAAGATGCAATTCAATTCGTTTTTAATGACTTACTGTACATTCAGATTGGTAATATTTCTGCAGGTAATATCCAGAATATTCTGTACGCTACATAATAAACTTTAAGTCGCATTTTTCACTACCTGATTTCTATGTCAATACCCAAAGGAGTAATTTCAGATCTTAATTAGACAGAGCGATCTCTAGTTCCATGCTTTCTTGTTGTCTTTAGTTTTTTTTTTAGCTTTTCTCTCCTAATCAGGCCATGTGGGATTAGTATGTAGTAGCCCAGGTGAGACACTCTAGTCAGCTATGCAATCAGACCATCTGTCTGCTTGTTTTCTGCACCACAATAGGGGCTCTGATGAGTGTACTCCACTTCCCTTTCTTACTTTGCTGTTAAATACCTCATCTCCATTTACTTCTCACTTTGTTTTTGTCATTTTTCTAAATTAGCATGGCCCCAATGGGGAACTTCACAGAATTTTATATATGAAAGCCCACGTTTTCATCTGCTGGAGAGGACGATGACAAAAGTGAAAAATGTTCTATGAGGACTTCTGTGTGAAATAAATAAGCTGTGTGCAGTGTGAGAAATATCCTAGTGTGACTGAGTCGGTGTTAGTTTGGCCTGAATGCAACAAGTAAAAAAGTAAGAATTTTTTTTTCATAAAGCAGCTGTGGAGATCAGAATCATTGAAAAGGATTTATCATGCACTACAGACTGTTTTCCCAGGTCTTAACCGCAATAACTGCTATGGTTTTATGCTGGCTTTAACTTGTTGATCGGGTTGGATTTTTTTGCATAATCGATGTATATGATGGCAGCGCTACTGGGTTAGCTGGGTTAGTTGGCAGATTTAGGTTAGTTATCTTGTCCAGTGACCAAGTATGGCAAGGACAGATTGGGAGTTGAACCACTGACTGTGCAGTTCATAGACAACCGCTCTACTGTCTGAACCACACAGGCTTTTCACTGCTTTATCTTAAAAACATCTTTAAACCATACAAGGTTTTGTCATACCCACTGGATATGCAATATTATCTACTATCAGAAGATCCAGCCATTACTGACTGATCATTAGGTGTGTTGCCTACACACTACTCAGTTGTCAGGTGTGCACTGCTGCCAGATTGCAAAAGACATAATCTGTGTCGAAATAGTTTTTGAGTGTGAACTTTCACAAGTGCAGTGCACTTCAAGAGAAAACTGAATGAAGTATTTGGTAGAACTCAACCTAAATCCAATATCATCATGGACTGACTAGAGTATTCAAAAGTCTTACTGTGTCAAAAGATCACTTCCTGGCAAGGATGTGCACAACAGTAACGGTGTGTTGTTGCCTGATATCACAGCAGGCAGTGCCTTCTCAAACCAGAAGGCTCAGACAGAGAGAGAAAGAGCTGAGAGAGGCAGCAAGTGAAGCAGGAACAGCCATAGATGCCATTTTTTTCCAGCCACAAGAAAACAAGGCATGTTTTCTTGAGATCCGCAAGCAGCTCTAGAGCACCGAATCAACATAATGCATGAAAAACCATCGATCCAGATGTGTCAGCGCTGTTCATAAGCCAGTCTAACATGAGATTGTATGGTCAGTTATGAAGGACCATTCAAACTTCTGCCATATACACAGGGCTTGCGCAGCAGCATGAGCCAAAACTGACCAGCTGTGCACTTGCATGTGTATTTATTATAGCTGTGCTCCACCTGTGTGCGTTGAAAGAAAGCCTGGTTCATAGCTTTAATATATTGGTTCATAGTTATAGTGTAAGAAAAGGGTCTATGGTTAAAGCATCTTTTGAATAAACAATGCCAATGTCGACCTAGCTACACTAACGGGCTTGTTATTATGCAGAGCTTAATTTTCCCTTTTCAATACATTTTAATTAAACTGTTTGGTGTAAAGACACAGACACAGACACACACACACACACACACACACACTGAACGTCATCTTTGCTGAAATGTTACTGTTGCACACTGACCCCACAACACTAATACCTCCGGACTTTATAGGTCAGGTTCCCTGCAGTGGCCACAGAGCTGAACTGGAAGCTTCTGTCCTCTCCTTCTAGTGCTGCTCATGGAAACTTTTATAAATATCATGATATTCAGTGTAGCTGTAATATTTATGTAAAGTCTAAATATTTATGAACATGACAACATGTTACAGGTAGTTCAGTAGGATCAGATGTAGCCAGTAGCGGAGCTGACGTTGTCACCCATTCTACAAACAGAATGCTGAAGTAGCTGAGCAGCAGACAAAGCAGTAAAGCAGCACAATAAGCTGCTCTTTGTTGCTTTTTACATTTAGAATATAGAAGATTAAGCATAAAAACCTTTGATGAAGTAGCAATGTTAATCATTCTTTGTATGAGACTGACAAAATGACAGGATGGACACTTTAAATACTCAGAGTTCAAACTGTATTTTGTTATTTATTCAGTATAAATGAAAAAACACAGCAACTGTCCGTGTTGTGCCAATTTTATTGATGTTATCAGTTATTAGAGTTTACTGTTATCAGACATCATTTAAGTAGCCAATAGAATGCAGACATGCAAACAGTCCGCATAATAAGGACCCAGGAAGAACTCCAGCCTAAAAGCCTTTAACAGTTAATGAAGGAAGAAACTTTGGGAAGGACCACACAAGAGGGGAACCTCTTCTGGGGCAGTTAGGTACCTGCTGGGCTGCAGAGCAAAATAAAATGGACTGTAATTATTCAGCTAATCAGAACCACCATGGGGTCACCAGTTTGGTCTTATCATTACATCCCCTAGTGATGGTACATCTTGACCTGAGACAGTACTGTGGTCTGGACTTTTACATTCAGCCTGCAGACGTTTCCACCTAATGAGGTGAACTGGATGTGCTACATGAAGGCAGATGTGAGTAGAACTCACAATTTTCACCACATTAAACTGTTTAAACCGTATGGTCTATAACCCTGTCTGCTAAAGGAGAAAGTGTGGTTAAGCTCAAATGTCCTGTTTCCTACTGGTCTAGCTCTAGTCCTCTCAGACCACAGAACTCTATTTGATCTGGTCTTCCCTGGGGAAAAGTTCCCTGGTCTTCTCCTGTACCTGGTCCTTAGCTGTTGCAGACTGCGCCTCGGTCTTCTCTGGTTTTGGAACTCTAGGTGTTTTAGGCTGTGTCCTTGGATGATGTAAGCTTTGACAGCGGACACCCTACATGTCTTCACCGTGATAGGAGGTTTTAAATCAGGTGGAGCCACAGTTGCTACAACTCGCTCTGAATGTTGAATATGTGACTCAGGTGTAGCAGATTTCTTTAACATGTTTTCTTCCTTAAGAGATGCTACAGAAGAAAACAGTGTCTTAAAAGTAACGTTTGCAGGTCTCAGCATATTTCTGAAGAATGTATTCTCTGGAAATCATTTACAACAAAAAAACAAAAACAAAAAACATATATATAACATATATTGTACTACAAGACTGGATATTTAGGCAGAAAAACTGGATGATCACCTATCAGGCTAATCAGGCTACCTGATAAGTGGGAAGACTAAAATTTGCTAAATCTCTCAGGTCACACTATAGTTCTAGAAGGCCTTGAATATTGTGTTGAGCTAACATCAATATGTTATTTATTTTTCGTTCTTTGGTAAACATAATTTTGTTATAGTAAACTGTCCCACATGCATTCAGATAAACCCAGATGAAGCTCGGTGATAGGAGTGTGTTAAGATAAACCAGGTAAAACTGACCACTATATTTACATAAATGAGGGGGCTGATGTCTTAACAAGCTTCCTCTAGAAAGGGTATGTATTGGTTTTGTTGGTGATCACGCACCTTCCAGTGCCATGCAGAGACGCATGCTTCAGTGGGATTCAAAGGTAGATTGAATGTGATGAAAAGTGGATGTCATGAGATAATGTGTGAAGTGTTTTAGGGGTCAAGGGTCGCAAAATAGTAAAAAGGGCATTTTCATTAACAGCAGGCCACACTGTCATGTTGCCACTGTGTTTGTTCTGGGATGTTGATTGTGACATGGTGTTTGATGATATTTCTGCTTTGGCCCCTTCTTTTTGAAAAGTTGCACTGACATACTGTATTTTAGCTCAAAAACAAATGCATCTGCTTCTAAGTCCAAAACTCCATAGTGGTCCGCTTTCAGTATCCAGTGAATCCAGTATTCAGTATCCAGCTTTGCTGCTGCAGACAAAAGAATTTCCCCATTGTGGGATAAAAAAAAATAAAGTCTTATCTTATCAGCCACACAAGAATCAGCCAGAAGGGAAACCGTTCTGAATTATGCCATCAAAGGTTCCCAGTGCATTTATGTGTGTTTTTGTGTTTGTGTTGTAGAAACATTCAATAATGTCTGCATAATTCATAAGGACAGCATGTAGTCTGCTAATGATGAAAGGCTTTCAGTTGTCCTGTTGTGCTCATGTACACACACACACACACACACACAGCTTTGCACACACACACACACACACACACACGAACATACACACAATACATCACTTGCTTCAGTGTACAGTTGTCCTTTGACACATCCACTTATAGAAAGCAATGAGTGTTGTTTAATTAGGCTGGGGGTGAGTCATCAAACCAGTCTGTTCCACTGAGATTCTAATATGATGGTTGTCATTGTGTCTACATGGCCACACAGCAACTAACATGGGTCCATGACCTTTTAAACTGTTTAAACCACAACACACAAAACTCACAAACTTTCCATCACCAGTGATGAGTGGTGACGCTGTATTACTAAAATATTTGTATTATAACTTAGTAGCATTTAGACAAAATAAACAGTATATTTCAGTCTATAATTAGTGAGCAGTTTACACATAGTTACATTAGTGAGAAAGCTGTTACCTACAGTATACAGAACTTAAAACTTCTGAACTTAGATACATGCGTTGTTCTGACATGGAGTCTTTTAACTTAGTAATTGATAGGTGAATGAATGAATTTCTTAGAGTTTACCCAACACATTAAATTAAGTCGATAGAGAAAACTTCCCAGAGACTTCTATTTCCAAATAATGTACAGTCACGGTGGAAAGTTGCTGTGAGTTGTTAATACATAGCTACCTTAGGTTGTGGTTGTTTATTTTGACACTAAAAGCTTTGTGAAACATTTTAAATGATGATGTTGAATTCCCTTCCAACCACCATACACTTTATCAAAGTGTCCGGGAGCATTTTTATTTGATTGCTATGTACTGATTTTGGTACATTATGGCTCCAATAGAAGCTAATTCTTAATGTTACCTGCAGAACTATGGTTCAGTTGGAAGAAGTAATTCTTTAATTTAATTGTTAAATTTCAGTGGGTGTCAAAGCTCAATAAACAAATCAAACAAGGCTCACATTCATACTAGAGAGTGTTCTATTAAAGCTGAAAGATTTCTAAGTTCAAACAAACAACTAACTTGTTCAATTAATTAGAAACTAAGTCACAAGTAAAGACAACAGAATTTAATCAATATAGCGTTCACTTTATATTTGCTTATTAGAACAAATTGCATTTGTTGACTTGACTTTGACTTCTATTTTTGATTTAGTTAGATTTTACAGTGTCAGACTACAACCTATTGGTTAACTGCCTGCTTGACCTTTAGATTTACATGATGTTACAAACTACCTTTACTGCCACACTCACCCATACTATGTCCTAAAATCATGATCTAAACTAACCTGAACTGAACTAAATTAATATTTTTTATTTCTCAGTGTAACCACTGTGATAGTCTCATGATAGTTCCATAATGTGTTATCTAGGTGTTTAGGACTATTTCCATGATGATGAAGGTCCACTACATCCAGATCCCTGGAAATCGATGAGTTGTGACACTAAGGGATCAAAATCAATAGCGGGTCTTGTGAGAAAAGGTGATTTAGAAGAAGTGACAACATCTACATTAACTCCAATAGAACAGTAGCAGTGGTAAACTATGGAGACTTGAAATGGTTCCAAACACTGGGAACTAATAGTGGTGGGGGTTCCCAAGATAACAAGTTGAAATCATTCATTAATTCATTCATCTTCTATACCGCTTAGTCCCCGCAGGGGTCACGGGAATGCTGGAGCCTATCCCACAGCCAACCAAACAAAACACTTTTCTATTAGAGTCAAGTTATCACTCTGACTACACTAGCCACCATTAGGGTTCTGTTTCGAGAGATGTTCCCAGGTCCTATGAGAGGATGGGACAATTGCTCTATATGTTTGTTCAGTTTGGACTTGGAGTTTGTGTAATGTATATTTACTTAGATTGACATGCGTGTGATATGCCATTATTCAAGCATTATTTATCATAACAACATGACTCGGCTCCACATAACACAGCAGCACTTTACAGGGGAGGCTCTGAAATCTGTTGATATATTCATATAAACACAAGAGAAGAAGTGTTGCTTGGAAATGACAAAAATAGAAAAGAAGCCTGCGGGAACTCAGAGAAACATAACTCCTGCTTTTGAACGCTGTTAATTCTTTTTAGCTGTTTTTGATGTTTGCATAAAGTATTGACTTTTGCCGACAATAACACAGAAAAAAGTACTGCAATATAAAACTGCCTGGAATTAATTAGTGAGTGAGAGCAGAGAAAGTAAGCTCAGCAGTATGGTGAGGGTGACCCTGTTGCTACGTGGTAATATAATAATGCTAAGGAAATGTGTGTGATTCTAAATAACCCTCAAGACAACAACACATGGAGGAAATGGAATGTCAAGTTAGCTCCATCAGTAAATGAAAACAAATCAGAAAACTAGACTTTCTTTCTGTTAATTACTAGATAAATCATAATGCACAAACACAGCCATAATACAAGTGTATAGAAGGAATACAGGCTGGTGTCTGATCTTGATCAGATTCAAATAAATGTCCAAATAAAGAGTTAATAAAGACCCTTTGAGAAATAAAATGTAAGGTTGTGAAATGTTTCTGACCCTGCTGATCTGCCCAAGAGCCTGCAGATATAAAAATAAATTTGGCAGCAATGTTTTATAAACTGGCTTTGAATTAATAAGTCTTTATCCCATTTGCATGTGCTGTAGGTTTCTTTTGTTGACAGTGTAAGTGGCAAACCAAATAATGTATATTCCAAGAGAGCGGTGAATGATGTGAAGCTACTATAGAGGAAATGTAATCTTCTCTAGTTTCATGCAAAGTCCAGCCTCTATCCAATGTCCAGCAATTTAGTATTAGATTACCACAAAAATGACAAAATGGTTACATCCTGTGTCCACTGTGTCCACAGTGTGGTTGATTAAGATCACACAACCCCACAGACACAATAGAAAACTCAGTCTTGTTGGACGTAGCTACAGTCCAATGTTATTCATAGAGATACTGACACCATTTAAAGCCAAGGTGTATTTCCTTTTTGGATTAACTGGATAATAGACTCTGAAGACGGTAGTCAGGAATCTAGAAAGCAGAAGACTGACAGATTTCCTAAGCTGTGACTCTAGTTACTGATTTGACTAATCCCTGAACTATTACCTCCAGATTAGTGACCAAAAAAATGTACACAATATTTCAGTGCCACTGAATAATAATTTTTGGCAAAAGCAGGTGAAGAGAAATTGACTGTGGAGTTTCACTTTTGACAGACTTGCCAGCAGCTGATGCTGTGCCAGGAATCAGTGGGTGTGTGTTTTCAAGCTGTTTGAATACAGTGTCCATAGAGTCTCAGTAACAATGTATGGTGATGGACACTTTCTCAGTCATTCAGTGTAATCTGGGATTACCCACCCATCTGATGTTACATCATCACCACAGAGCTGAAGCATGTTGCCTGCTGCAGGAGGGTGAACACAGCAATACTACCATCTGTGTGTTTGTGCATGTGTGTGCTTAATGTGTAATGCCTGTGCTTTTATGTCAATGTGGTGATTTGTTTTACAGTAACTGAAATATTTGTTCCTTTGCTGTTGATGCTCTGTGAGAAAACAAGCAGCGTGCAAAAGATGATGTAAAACAATTTCAATTACTTCTTTTTTTTTTTGCAGTTCAGTTTGTGAATTAACAGTAGCGGAGATTGCTTCTTCAGTGCTTGTGAGAAAGCTATTTTTTTATAAAATTATAAATTATATGTGGAATATGTGAATGGGCTAATTTTATATAAATTATCTCACATCAGATTGATCTGAAAAAAATTATTTCAGTCACAGTCAAGATTTTTAAAAAGCCTATATAGCCACAGTAACAGAAATCTTTCCTTATAGTTTAATATTTCATTTGAGCCACATCCATGGATGACAATGATGATGACAAAATAGTAATGTCTTCTTGTTGATACAATAAAAACATCCATAAGAATTTGCTTCTACCTCACTCCATTCATTTGGTTTAATGGCTAAATATAGCTGATTGTCATCTGCATAGCAATGGAAGTTTAACGAACGTTTCCTAATAATGCTGCTTAGGGGAGACATGTATAAAGTGAAAAGTATCAGCATAGAACCCTGTAGGACACAATAACTTTTGTATGCCTGGAAGATTCATCGTTACAATGAACAAATTGGAACCTATCAGATAAGATTTAAACCAACCTAGTGTTTTTACTTTTTCAAATCTGTTGAGTGATGGGCTATTTATTTGCACATGCAAAGCTATACCTCTTGTCTGTACAAAATGTTTGCATCATTGTCCTCAAAAGACAAAGAAAAGAAGAAGACTTGAAAGAAATACAGTTGCCATGACTCAACTTCCAGAAAACTTCACCTGGATGAGTGAGAATCTTTACAGACAGAAGGAGGAAGTAAATGCTGGGCTCAGGCGAGTCCGGTTCAAGCATTTAATGAGTCCAGTGGCCAGGACTTAGTAGTACAGCCCTGCTCAGTTCTAGAAAAGACCCTCGTAAAACTTCTTAACAACTACTTCACCAAAGGAGAAGTAAACAATAGAAATATTCAAGCGAAGTACCTCAAATTTGTACACCACTTGAGTAAATGTTCTTATCCTTATACCAGCTCTGCCTCCAGCACTGTACATTAGTGTTTACCCCAGCTGCCCTGTCTGCAGATTGCTGCTCAGACTTTACATCATGATGACATCATTAAAAATGATTTCTCTTGTTCAGACTTTCCAGACATTTTACAATAATATAAACTCTATGGATGAACGATTCATAATTAAAAACTATTTTGTTTGTAGTTGGAGGTGTCCTCGGCTGAAAATGCCTAAATCTGCAGTATATGGATATTAATTAGTCATTGACCTTGCCAGTGTGATAGATGGCATGAGCCATTTCATGTTCATATGTGCATATGGAGTTAACAACAGGGTGCAATCACATAGAGCTTAGTTTGGAAGCACAGCCAAACTGTGACTGAACATGAGCAAACAGTGCATCACGAAGTAAAACAGGTGTCAAGCAGAGACAGATCTAGTGGATCCAGACAAGGACAAAGAAATTGTCAACATGTCATTCTTTAAAAGAAGCACTTGGCTCAGAGCTCTAAGTGGCAGCCCAGGCAGCACTTCAAAATAATTTCTATGAGCAGTTTGTGAAGAGATGCCTGATGCCATGATTTTAATTGAAAAACAAATATAGGACTGGGTTAAGGTTTAGGGGCAAAGTGAATTTGATGGTTAAAATACCCCACTGCTTCCAGGCTGTGATCTCTGCTGCGTGTAAGCCAGATCCAGCCCAGCTCCTCTCCAGCAGCCATGCTGGCTGGAGCAATTACTGGCACATAGATATCACCCACCAGGAGAGGCATGTGACGCACACACACGCACGCACGCACGCACGCACGCACGCACGCACGCACGCACGCACAAAGATGCATATACACTGTGCAGCCCATACAGTGCTATCTTGGTTTCTAGCTCCCAGATGTCAGTTGCAGCAGCTGGTTGTCTTGCACTTAAACCAGACACTCTACTGACACACTGCACTGCTGTCTGCTTTTAGATTTTCAAAACTTTCTTCAAGGCTATGCAGAAGATATCAAAATATATACAAAGGCAGAGCTGGTGGAAATGTGTTAGAGACAGAGATGATGAATTCCTGTTGGCTACCCACACACATAAGTAGCATAACATTATTTACTTCTATAGCTAATCCAGACTTTTTATTTTATACGAAATAATGTTAACAAAATCTACATTTGGACAGAAAAATGTATTTGAGCTGTAATACTGACTACTACTGCTACTCCAAACTCAACTCACAACCTGTAGGTGGCCCTGGAGGTTGGAATGGAAACTCTTACACAGAGTCTGAAAACATGTTCTTAGGGTATATTATCCATTTTAAATACTATTTATTGAGATGCTAATCTATTAGCTGTAACTTTAACATTCTATAAGGACTATTTAAAAACTGTAATCCATTCATCCATTAGCTATACATGCTTATCTTGTTGAACTGTAAAATGAAAACAATGTACCTTCCCAGAATAGACTAATGATACATTCCACACATACTAGTAAGGTTATGATGTGATGTCCCTTCCTTTCCTTCTCTCTGTGATATTCTCCCTGGAGTGGCAGTGGTAACAGAGCATTACATTATAACAGATGCCTGCTGCATGCACAACTGGAGTGGAACGATATTTTGTATGTAGTCCCCCAAGTGTTTGGTGTAAAGGAAAAATGCTTCTTGCAAAAATTAAATGTGCACTTCGTACTACTACTATGTGTCATTATACTATTATTCATGCACCTACGATACTATCTACATATATTGGGCTGCAAACCCTACAGCACTCGTTAAGTCTGCAAATTTGATGAGAGGAACACTAATGAGTATAGTCTTAATTTAACAAAATATCAGGCTTAATGTTAAATAAATCAAGAATTCCACTTTCAATAATTACTTCCAAAAAGTAAGTATGATCTAAAGAGCACGACTCCTGCAACCCCTTGGTACCTGTGGTCTTAAGCTTCCCGAGAATTGATGGTAGGGCTGCATAGAAAACTTGAGAGAGGTTGTGCCTGCGACTTCCACCTCTGCTTAGGGAGAGATTTTCTACTTTAACATAGAAGACTTATTTTCCTCTTTCTGTCTTCTCTGTCCAATATATATGTATATGTACATTGTTGTCGTCAAACAAGTGTCCTTCCTTAAGATTAGGTACAATGCTGATTATGGTTTTGAGGTATTGTTCCTCCTGTGCTTGGCCATCCTTCTGTGTAGTAGTTGTTTGGTCTCTCCAGTGCAGAGCTCTGAACATTCTTCACTGCATTGGAACGTATTGCTCTTCTCATGTCTTAGTGTCCTGCCTTTTGGGTGTATGACTGTTCATAAACAGTGTTGTAAGTAACTTGGTAGCCAGTAAGGAATGACAAGGTCCTTATTCCTTGTCCTTTATCCTTCTGCTAGATCTGGATACTGTTGTCAGTGGCCCACTTTGGATATCCATAGGTCTTAAGAGCTGTTCCCAGGTCTACTGGTCTTAATAAGGATAGACACCAAATTACTCTTTTCTGTTAATTTTCTGTTTGGGGTATTTTCATAACCTAAGTTGTGGAACTACACTACCCATAATGCTTTGGGGCATGAAAACACAAAGCATACTGTTGACATGGATTGCGAGTGCTGGGGATTACAACTTTTAGCATCATATTATTTTGGTA
Source organism: Helostoma temminkii (assembly GCA_900302695.1). Taxonomy (NCBI): domain Eukaryota; kingdom Metazoa; phylum Chordata; class Actinopteri; order Anabantiformes; family Helostomatidae; genus Helostoma; species Helostoma temminkii. The sequence goes on along the minus strand of OMLM01020219.1, from coordinate 7,133 downwards.
CACAGAATGTGTGTACATACACACAGTGACAGAGTCTGAATGCTCTGCTGATCTCCTGTTGTTCATCTCATCTGTGAACTTTGACCCCCATTAAGGAAGCTGTAATCTCATATTGCTTACTGTGCTGCACTGGCCATGGTAACAGTTGCCATGGCTGCAGATAGGAACTGGCCAATGGGTGTGGAGTCTTCTATCAGGAAGGAAGGCTGTCGTTGGTCATTATCGGTGGCTGTGCTACAGCTTCTGTTAAAGGAACATTTATATATTAATGTGCTGTTGTATATCTATTACCTTATTATTGCAACGTGGACCTGGGTGACAATTATGTAGGGGGTTCCAGATTATAATCACCTGTGGTAAACAAGTAGGTCAGTAAGGTTTAAAGATGCATAAATGGTCAACTACTAAGGACGTTGTAGTTCTAAATCAGATGTTTCAGATTACAAGTAAAAAAAGTAACAGAATTTTTTTAAATATAAAAATTTTTTTATTTTTTAAACAAAACACAACACATTTTTATTTGATGTGTTGTGTAT